>OW028702.1:14110000-14417500 GCA_932294345.1 Pandemis cinnamomeana
AATTTCATTAAAATCGATTCAGTGGTTTAGGCGTGAAAGCGTAACAGACGGACCGACTGACTTCACATTTATAATATTAAGTAGGTAGGGACAAATGATTCGAGTCCTTTGAGAAACGTGAGGAAAACAACACATAACGGTAAGAAGAATAAAACTTAAGTCTTTCGAATGTTTTGCGTACGAATCTGAAGGGACCTTTCCTGTCACCAATGTAACGTGTTCCGGTTTTACTTTCACGAAAGCAGAGCTCTGAAACCGATGAGGTAGGGTTAGAGTACGACACTTGGGGCTATTCACTCAGTCAGACATCCGAATGTTTGAACGCCACCAATTGCGACATCTGTTTGTTAAGTGTCGTGCCTTATATTTGACCTGAACGGACATAATGGAATAACTTTACTTTGCTATCTCCGCAATAAAGTGAAGTCAAATCATGGAAAAACAGGTACACTCCCATTCGTTCATTTCTGTGTCTGACATTTGTATGGCGATTTGTGTCGTAACTAAGCATTCAGGTCTTTGGCGTGTGATTCGCTGAGCTGCAAAAGAAACATCAATTCTCTTGCATAACATTTATTTCCGGTTTTGATTAACATGTGATCAGGTAATAGTAATAGTTTTACGTTAGAGAATTGCATGCTCCTGACCTTAAATACCTTTTTTCAGGGTGCCCTTCGCTTGGCCTAAAATTGTATGTGCTAAAATTTTTTGGTCGAAAATGTTTGGTAGGTACCTTTAAAATTTAATGGTATGAAGATTTTTTTAGTAGGTATAAAGATTTTTTTGCACACACATTGTTTGTTGTAAAGCATTTTTAGTTTAATATTGTTAAGTCTAAAATTTAATTTTTAAAAGGCTATAATCCTAAATATTGTTAGATCTAATTGTTTTTTAGCCTAACATACAATGTCCTAAAATTCCGACAGCATTCAACTCTTTAACACAAATTAACTTTGATTCTCGGCAGCAAAACGGGTAAAAACAACACACTGTTCATTGCGGACTTATTATGGACAAACGAAAACATTTAAATTCTTCGAAAGTTTGTGAAGATATACATATAGATAAAGACATTATAGATTTATTGGAAAAGAAAAACAAATCAAAATAAAACAGTCACAACTTAAAAATAACGCAGAGAGATACTAAAACTAAAACTACTACTAATTATAAAACAAATTTGTTATAAAGCTATAAATAAAGACATACATGAGTTTCACTCTGAAGTAATTTAGAAATTTAGAAATTAGAAAACGCTTAGGCCGGTGCACCCTGGGAAACAACGGTTAATTAATTGATTTAGTAAATTTGTTAACCGTTGGCTAATATCCACGGATCGCGTTTCTGAACGTAACATTATGCATTTTAATTTAATCGAATGAAAAAGTTAGGGTATCTGATAACCAGTTCTACTACATTTGAAGCTCGTATTATTCCGATAGGGAACTTCACACACCTAATTAAGTATGTGTGTTCCCAATCCGAAGTCCAGCACAAACTATATCTTCGATTGTTTTAAGATCCTTCCTTTACAGAACAGGCACGGTGCTAGCCTTGAGAGACCGTGGGCATTTTTTGTTAATCGGAAATATACTAAATTTATCACTTTTGCACGCGCTTACTGGTTAGAAAGATTAATCATTTTAATGTAATGCTTACTATAACAAGCGCTTATGCTGCTGACAGAGTTTGCACAGGCTGAAAGCAGTTAAGGGCGCATGTTGTTAGCTTAAAGGTAAATCTGAGCTTCTGACTGTTTTCATAATATTTGACATCTTAACGCAAACGCGTTAGACGTATTTTGTGGCCGAAAACTTAAGACTAAGCATACTGCCTGTCTACACGCAAGGTGTCACGTAAGTAGTACGACTAAAGGAGAAAAACAAGTGCGTGTATGATTCGCGCTCCGGCTCCGCGGGTTCCGTACATTCGGCAAGTGAATATAAAATCCAGTATTAACAGAGCCCTGCCCCTAAGCAAAATATAGGCAGTGTGAGGTTATTGTATATTGGGAAACAGGAAAAAAATAGACTAATATATTTTACTACTTGTACCTATAGCCTAGCTAGCGACGTAAATATTATAACATTTACGACATTTTCACTTCTAATCTGTGCTGAGAGCCAAACTTTGGATAAATACTTTTTAATAATGGCAGTCTTTAAATGAAGAAGTAATATATGAATTACAATTGAATTTTATAGAAAAAAATACATATAACTAGGTACTAGAAAACTAAAGCAAAACTGAACAATGTCAATCAAGCATTTGTTTTTATTTAAATTTAAAGTTGTCTCTTCTTTTGGCCAAGCTTTAGCCTAACCAGTGGCCCCTATACGATGAATTTCTGGTAACCCAGCCAGGACCATCTCCGCAGAAGAGAACTCTTCAACGGGTTGTCCGATTGACTTGAAATTTGGTATGCATATGCAAGATAGATGACAATCAAGTACAGTCAGGAAAAAAGCTTGCATTAAAAACTAGAACTTTATAAGAACCTTCTTCTGACAATAACGAACACCCCAAAAAAAGAATTAGCGAAATCGGCCCCGCGGTTCTGGAGTTTATGCGCGACTAACAAACGCATTTCATTTTTATATGTTAATAATAGATGAAATTTTCGGGTTAGGTTATTACATTTATAAGGATTGATACTTACTGTACCTACTGTATCCGTCTAAAATTCTAAATCGAAATATAAGGCTTTCCAATTGCCGCATTGTAGGTACTTACGTGACCATTTTTTTTTGAAGATAGAATGGGAATATAGTAAGCAATCATTCAAAGCTAGACATTTTTTTTTGATCCATGAAAGAGGAATGTTTCCCACCATGCCCCTGTTTTGTTAAATCTTCTCAAAGGTAGGTAAAGTTTAGGCAGCGAGCGGTGAAAGCTTACAGGCGGCTTGACTTTTACTCCCACCAGTCCCACCCTTCCAACAATTAACGTTAGGTAGGTAGGTATATATGTATTTCAACCAATTTTACACAAAACATTTAACAAATTATATACCTACCTACCTACCAACTTAAACCTTCCCCGTGAGTAGTATCTATTGGTGGAACTACATGAAAATCCGTTCAGTGGTTTTTGAATTTATCGTGAATACACAGACACGGCGGCGGACTTTGTTTTATAAATGTAGTGAGTGATGGATGATGGATGATGGTGGTGATGGATGTGGCGATACTAAGTACGTATTTAATAGGTATATTGTATTTGCTACGGAACTACCTACCACCACACGTATACCTATTTAGGTAGGTCGGTAGGTACTTAATTGACACAAAAAGTGCAACCTAATTGAAACAAGATATATATTTTTTAAATAAACAGATCAATTTAACCGTATATTTATAGGTATATACTCAAATTAATGCTTGTTATTGATAGATCCGTAAGTAAATGTATTTATTATGAACTAGCTGTTGCCCGCGACTTTGCCCGCGCAGATATCACAGATATCATATTAAGATTTTATTTCCTATCCCATCCGGAAAATCCATTAGTGCACCTAAGTCCTCGTGATATTGTCTAATAAATATGGCTTTAATTTTCGACCGCGTCTTTTTATCCCATGGGAAATTTGAAAAATTCCTTAATAGTGGACCTGTATGCTACTCAAGGAATATGTCTGCGCAATTTAGAGTCCGCAGCTTTACTAGTTTACAACCTTACGGGATTTTGCAATCCCGTGGGAAAAACGGGATAAAAGTAGGCTACCTATACCTGTCTTATTTTAGACAACCAGCTATCTACGTACCAAATATCATTCAAATCTGTCCAGGCGTTTTAGCGTGAAGAAGGAACAAGCATACACACTCACGAACTTTCGCATTTTTAATAGGTAGGTAGGTATTAGTAGGAATTAAGAATACCTACGCCCTTAATCATACTAAACGTGGCCTTAAGGTTATGTTACCTTGGGCCATGTCTACCCCGTAAGGGATAAAGACGTGATATATGCATTAGTAGGGTTTATCAGTTTATATTATACCTACCTACTTATACAAAAGACGACGCGCGCTCTACATTTTTTAATGTTCCTTTCACATTCTATTTTCATTTCACATTATGGTTGGTAAGTAGATTAAATACTTATATATAAATATATATATATATATATATATATATATATATATATATATTTATATATATATTTAAATATATTTATATAGTCCAACTTAAAACATTATTTTCAAATTAAAAACGAAGAAAAGTTAATGAGTGTTCAAAAGCTACCTTGTAAGTAGGTAGGTGCCATTAAAATTCGCTAGAGCTAGGCTTAGAGAATCCTATTATGATACTTTTACGTAAATACACCATTGCTTCTATAAACGCAATGGTGATTATTTATAAGTACTAGGTATCGTGTTTATGTTATAATCCGAACCTGGTTCGTTGCTATTATCAGCTGATACATTATGCCTCATGAAGAAGTCTTCGGAGATAGCACAGGAGGCGGCGGCGGCGATGACAGCTCTTGCCCCAATCAGCGTCGTCAAAATAAACACTATGCACCTCATTTTCACAACAGCCGCACTCTAATTTAGTAGCAATACGATTTATTTGACAGAGTCGTTCAGTGAGCACGCGTACACAGTCTGTGTGCGGAAAACACCGAACTAGACGCGTGCGCCCGCATCGGAGCGCCGTCCCGGACTGGCCGTGGCCGCGGCCGCCGCCCGCCCCGCCTGCCGCCGCCTCCGCCGCGCGCCGCCCGCCGCCCGCCGTTCGCGCCTAAGAAGCCTCTTTCTTCTTTATTCGCTCTACATTCTTTAGAACAAGCATTTTCCTGCGATTTAATAGTACATTGGGCACCGAGGGCGGTAAGAAGGGGATTGCTAACGAGAGTCTGTTAAAAGCCCGATGCCGAAGGCGGCTGGAGTCATGTGATCCCATTACTGCTCGTGGTACATACAATGTCTTTCATCATGTTTGCGAGAAAATAAAAAATTGTAAAAGAATTGTATTTTTTTTTTTAAATATGAATAGGAAGGAAGGCAAACGCCAGTAGTGTCAAAATAAACATCCGGCATCTTGGATCAAAAAAATTGTGCCAAAATCGGGCTCAGAACCACCAAATTACTCGAAAGCGATACCCATCAACATTTTTTGTGTCAGTACTGTTAAAATATGTCTGGCCGGCCGGCATCTTGGATCCTAAACAGTAAATGTCTAATTAAAAATTGTATAAAAAGATTTTTGAAGATTCAATAAATCTGGTTGATTTGAAACCCCCTTAGTCTGAAATGACGAACAGTGAGTTCTTAATTTTAAAACTAAACTTTTCCTCTTGATGGAATTCTGAAAATCTATACAAAAATAATTCCCTCGGTAGGAAAATATATAAAATTCCCGCTGGAGGTAAATTATCTACAACGGCTCTATGCGTGTAAATAACACCCTTTACGAGCAAGTGTGGTGAAAAATAAATTTTCTTTCGTCAATCAAACAAAGAATTACAAAGATAAAGTGCGACAAACTTCGGGAGTCAATAATGTCTCCGTAATGTTTCGATTATTTAGTAGGTATGTGAAAATGTACAAAATAAGTACATGGCCCTCGAGGGCATAAATATCGATGCAACCGTCATGTCAAATATGTGTCACCGGCTTTATTGTTTATGGCATAAACATGTTTTTGACGTCTTGGTAACGTACCTATATACATTTCTGCCCTTGCCAACTGTACCTTTCCAATTCTTTTCATAATTGATTTATGTCTACCAGACAAAGAAATCATCCCTATTATTCAACTTAGGTAACGGTCCCATTAATTGACACTAACCCAATTGGTTACATAACAGTGATGGATTGCTGGTCCATGTTTTTATATAATATATGTATATACTCGGCACTCGGCAGCTCCTTGCTCCTTTACATTTTACTCATTACACGAGTATACATTTATCATTTATTAACAAAATTATTAGTTACAGGAAAAACAATCGCGTCACAAAAATTACCAAAAAATATCACGCATAAAAATTTTGCCGGTGCCTGCATTAATGTAGGTATATTAGGGAACATACCCAAACTACGTGACCCTTTTTTTCGTGTTTTTTGACCCCCTCCCCCCCCCTCGGTGACCAAGCGTAGTATATGCCCAGACCCCCTCCCCCCCCCCCCTAGTTTTCACGTAGTATATTTTATCAATATTTTTTGCGTAAAGTTACAAAATAATGGCTTTTGTTTGTATTTTCTTATACGGCCCCTAAAAGTGCGTACTTTGAGAATGCGTACCTATAATTGCATACGGTTGTAATTGTGTTTAGTAAAAAATATATCAAGAAAAAATAGTACATTGCACAATGATATAGTGATGTGGCGATACTGGACAAGTTTTATTGATGGGGTAATAAAAACGTGGCGTTCTTAAAAAAAAATTATTGACTACGTGACAAGAAACCAAACCCCCCCCCCTCCCCCCGGTGACCATGAGTGGTACTTTGAAGACCTCCCTCCCCCCCCTAAATCGGTCACGTAGTTTGGGTATGTTCCCTTATTAGTTTACTAGCGACGCGCCCCGGCTTCGCACGGTATATTATGACCGGCAATATCAAAGGATGACAGACTTCAAAGATTCTTTAAAGGCGTTTTTCGTTTACGACCTCCAAACCCCAAATATAACCTAAACTGGGATATATATTGTCCTAAATCATTTTAGCAACGGGCCTCCTGATAATAGTTTGACCTTAGAAAAACTATCTAATAAAACACTAACCCTACTAGCCCTCACTACGGCACATATAATTCAGACGCTTTCAAAAATCAATATTCAAAATATTACCATTACTTACGAGCGAATAACAATTAAATAAAATGCCAGATATCTTTAAAACTTCTAGACCCGGTAGTAAACAACCTTTCATGTACTTGCCCTATTTCAGTGAAAATCCTTCAATATGTCCAGCGGAGACGCTTACGTGATATTTAAATAAAACTGCGAATTTAAGAATGTCGGACCGTCTTTTCATTAGTAGCAAAAAGCCACATAATGCAATAGGTTCACAGACGCTGGGCCGATGGGTTAAGCGCACACTGAGCGAGTGCGGGAGCGACGCGGCGGTGTTCAGCGCGCACAGCACGCGCACTCACGCGGCGTCAGCATTGACGCCATCCGCAACACCGCAGGGTGGAGCGGACACTAATACTTTCGCTAATTTTTGTCAAAGATCTATTATCAATAGCGAAGATCATATGTCACTAGCGCTTTCAATATTAAATCAATAATTTCTATCGCGTAAAACTTATTACCTCCAATGATAAAAACAGGTACCTAACCTACCTATTCAATTGATTATTTGATTGATTCCTTCAATTACCAACTATTTTTAATAGGAATTGTGTTCCTTATTACTTAATAATTTACTCAAATTTAAAAAAAAATCGGACCAGGAATAAAATAGACTAGGTACTTTTTTCTTACTTTCTTCAGTAATACTTGCTAGCGGTTGGAACGCTATTCCTCCGTAGGAAGCGACGGGCAGCAGCTGCGCGCGCACGGTATCGAGCGCGCCGCTCCGCCGCCGACGCCGCAGCCGCCGTAGCCGCCGCAACCGCCGCAGCACACAGCACAGCACTCTCACACACTAACTACTTCAGTATTTATAGTCTAGCCGACAAGAAGCGAAAAAATTTAACGACAATTATTTAAACATTTTTTTTTTCATTTACAATGAAGACGGAAGTACGAGAAAATTATGTTAGTTAACAATCGTTTAACTTGGTGAAAAATTAACTTTAAGTCAAATTTCCAACGGGGATAAGTTCTTTGAAGTGTTCCTAATCTATACATCTATACATATAATAAAATCGTTGAGACCAAAAAATCTGTACATTGAAGATTAAAAAAAAAAAAACCGACCAGGGTGACTTAAAATCGGTAACTGAACATAATAAAACAATTTTTAAAATTTTTGTTTGTTTGTTTGTTTGTTTGACTGAGCATCACGTAAAAACTACTGAACGGATATTGTTGAAATGTTCACAAATCTATTTCAATAAATTCAGAATAGGATATAGGCTACAGAAATTTTGGAATTTTTTGGAAAAAGGGGGTGAAAAGGGGGGTTAAAGTTTGTATGAAAAAATAAAATTAGATTGTTCTAGAATCATGAAACTCAGAATAAATACTTAGTAATAAAAATAAAGAAACACCTGTTTTATCATTTTTTTTAAATCTCACCCAGAGGCGCAAAAAAGAGGGTTTTGTGTTTAAAATTAATTAACTTCATACACCTTATACAATAAAAACCAATGAAGTGTTACCTTTTTAAATTGCTAAATAATACTTCCAATTTAATACAGCTAAATATAATTTCTCAGTTTTCTTGAAATTTATTTTTTGAGGTGATTACGCACAAAATAGCGGAACTCAAGAAAATCAGCTTTCCTCGGTATAAGTAGTTGGTAATAATTACAAACAAAATAATACTACGGAGAAAATAGATAGATACGAATGTACATAAGACATAAAGCCGGAAAAGCGTGTCAATTGTGAAAAAACATTAATAAAATAATTACATGCTGTACATTTTTTTTTTAATTAATCAGAGTACAAATATCGTTAAAGTGAGCGCAGTATTCGCCAATAAGCGTCATAGTTCGGCGAAATTAATAGTGATGTACAACTAAAACTGTACTTAGCTTTTTTTGAATAAAGAAACTATAAACAAAACTATAAATTAAACTATTTTGTAAAATAAGGTATAAATAAATGTGATGAGTCATTAACCAGTTCACACCTGTTTTTTTTTTCAAGATTCCGTGTCACAAATTATTATTTTCATGACGTAATTCTAAAAGTATAGTTTCGTACACACTTTCAGTGGTTCACGTGACGAAGTTAATAGTCATAATAATAATAATAATTTTGATATCGAGAAAAGCCGTAAGTATCACAAAAACACACGCGGACGAAGTCGCGGGCAACAGCTAGTACACTATAAATTTTTAAAACAATATTCAATAACTTAAAAAAAATAATCAATTGACACCACGCGCGCAAACTAAAAATGAAGCGCGGAGACCCATTTTCAGCTTTAAATTTAAATCTATACATATAATAAAATCGTTGAGACCAAAAAATCTGTACATTGAAGATTAAAAAAAAAAAACCGACCAGGGCGACTTAAAATCGGTAACTGAACATAATAAAACAATTTTTAAAATTTTTGTTTGTTTGTTTGTTTGTTTGACTGAGCATCACGTAAAAACTACTGAACGGATATTGTTGAAATGTTCACAAATCTATTTCAATAAATTCAGAATAGGATATAGGCTACAGAAATTTTGGAATTTTTTGGAAAAAGGGGGTGAAAAGGGGGGTTAAAGTTTGTATGAAAAAATAAAATTAGATTTTTCTACAATCATGAAACTCAGAATAAATACTTAGTAATAAAAATAAGAAAATACCTGTTTTAGCATTTTTTTTTAATCTCACCCAGAGGCGCAAAAAAGAGGGTTTTGTGTTTGAAATTAATTAACTTCATACACCTGTACAATAAAAACCAATGAAGTGTAACCTTTTAAAATTGCTAAATAATACTTCCAATTTAATACAAGTAAATATAATTTCTCAGTTTTCTTGAAATTTAAGTTTTGAGGTGATTACGCACAAAATAGCGGAACTCAAGAAAATCACCTTTCCTCGGTATAAGTAGTTGGTAATAATTACAAACAAAATAATACTACGGAGAAAATAGATAGATACGAATGTACATAAGACATAAAGCCGAAAAACTGTGTCAATTGTGAAAAAACATTAATAAAATAATTACATGCTGTACAGGTATTTTTCAACGAAGACATTTTCGTCAAACCTAAATCAACCTAAATTGGCGTCCTAAATTGTGTTCTTTACCTAACACCTAAAGTTCAATATGCAATACCGTTACTTTGTTTTTATTTCGCGTTCGGTTTTTGAATGCACTCTTATTTGAAAACCTGATATATTATGAGGGCGGCGTGAAACGCTTGGCTGTATGCTCTTAATATCTTTGCCTAAAAAAATCAAAATCAAAAGGCGCGTTTACGTCTGCGCTACGAACATGTCGGAATTTTATTGTGAAAAAAGTTTGTGCTTTTAGTATGAACCTGACAGCGAGCGAACCTTAACTGAATCGCATTACGACGTCATGGTAAGGCCTCTGTAGGTAATCAATTTGTAGATAAAGATAATAAGTGTTAATAATCTGTAGCTACCTATTTAAACCAAGAAAATAAATAAAAAAACTTCTGCTAGAAAAAATTGAGTCGCAAAATATTAATTAAAACGGATTAGTAAATGGATTGTTAGTCGTAAGATAAAAACAGGTAAACATTTATGTACCTGTTATTTGATTAGAATATATATATATTTTTTAAATTAATCAGGGTACAAATATCGTTAAAGTGAGCGCAGTATTCGCCAATAAGCGTCATAGTTCGGCGACATTAATAGTGATGTAGGTAACTAAAACTGTACTTGGTTTTTTTTTAATTAAGAAACTATAAACAAAACTATAAATTAAACTATTTTGTAAAATAAGGTATAAATAAATGTGATGAGTCATTAACCAGTTCACACCTGTTTTTTTTTCAAATTTCCGTGTCACAAATTATTATTTTCATGACGTAATTCTAAAAGTATAGTTTTGTACACACTTTCAGTGGTTCACGTGACGAAGTTAATAGTCATAATAATAATAATTTTGATATCGAGAAAAGCCGTAAGTATCACAAAAACACACGCGGACGAAGTCGCGGGCAACAGCTAGTTACAAATAATGGAGATAGAGTTCCAAATCCATGAGTTTTCATTGGAAATTTCCTCCTCTTTAAGATTATTTTTTTGAAATTTCTTAAATATGAATAGTCTATGAAATATTGGCAAAAAACTAAATGCCTTTTTTTTCATCTTTAATTGTTTATAACTTTTGCAATTTTTTATGTGCTATTACACTCTTTTAGCACATTTTTCTAGGCGTCATTCCGCATCCAATGAGCTTTCGCACATAATTTTAAGAGCAGTATCTCTATTATAGACCATTTTGAACTTGTCGACTAGACTAGTAGTGTGTGAGATGGTGCCCGATACTTCGCCCCCATTCGGATTTTAATCTTTTTTTTTTTAAATATCGTTTCATGTATTTAACGGGTTTATTGGAAAAGAAAAACAAATCATAATAAAACAGTCACAACTTAAAAATAACGCAGAGATACTAAAACTAAAACTACTACTAATTATATTATATCGTTTTATACAAACCTTGTCCTTAAATCACGAACATAAAAAAAAGAATTGTCCAATTGGGTATGGTCGGTCGGAAGTTGTGCGCGTACATGCGTTTCGGTAATTCATTTTTTTATACATAGAAGAAGATTGTCTGATTGTGAATTATATTTACTTATTGAATTTTATTTAATAATTATAAATAATTATATTCACTTCTTAAATACTCATTTCTAAGCTCTATTCCAGTAGAATCTTACGCACACATTATTCATTGATTTCTTGGATTTATCTCCTTCCCGAATCAGCAGAATCTATACATACATACATAGATCATCACTACTCCCTACACAGTATAAAACAAAGGCGCTTTCCGATGTCTGTCTGTCTGTCTGTCCCATGTATGCTTATATCTTTAAAACTACGCAACGGATTTTGATGCGGTTTTTTAAAAAGAAAGACTGTTTCAAAAGGAAATAGGAATAATTTCTACGTAGACGCAGACGCAGTCGCGGGCAGAAGCTAGGACATATACATACACATAATAAAGCTGAAGAGGGACGCGAAAGTCTGCCTGTACAGATATTAAAAAAAAATGGCTGGGGATACTTAGAATCGATAACAGAATACGGTTCCATCAGTTTTTAGAATTTTTGTCTGTTCGTCTGTTTATCAGTTGGTCTTAATATTTGCGAGCACATCATGTGAAAACGGCTAATGGATATCGGTACAGACTTTACTAATCTGTTGAGAAATTCACCGGCAAGGTTATAGGCTGATTTTTTCCCCGGAAAATTGCAAAGTTCCCGCGGGATAGCGATACGCATGTCAAAGTTCGTAGCTGCCTAGAGCCGCAACGTAAATAAATATTGCTTCAGTATCATAGAGGTGCTCTTAGGAGGGATTTTTCAAAATTCCCACGGGATAGAGAATAAATGTGGATTATAAGTCCACTGAAAAGGGGGCCTATCTCCATAACTATAATTACTAGTCTTGTAATTTGGGACGCAAGTACGTTAGTCCTCTACTATTACTTATTCTGTGACACAAGTAGGGAATCATAACCGCTGAAAAGTAATTAGGCTTTTCGGAATCCCGGCGGGGTAGGGCTTCCATGCTGGTCTGGGAGTAAAGGAAAAAAATAGAAGGTATCAGTTGCTTCTCTTCCCGCGCTGATGATTGGTATAAGCATATAAGCCCATCGAGGGAAGGGGCGAAAATGTTAGAAATCATCAATAGACAATGCGACTAGCAACCTATCACTATTTTGATTCCCCTTTCCGGGTGTGTAATGATTGATATAAAAATATTTAATATATTTTCTATCGATATATCAACATTTGATATAATTTCAAAGGGTATAATCACTCATTGTGTATAATAAACGTTTGGTATAATTTTAAAATATATAAATTTATTTCGTATATTTATCGTTCGGTATAACGCTTATTTCTTATAACGATTATATGGTATAACGCTCATTTTATATACAAAAATATTTTTTATAGCAGTTCGTTTTTGTTGGGGGACGCAGTTTAAACCTAACCTAACCTACTTTTTGATAGCAGTTCGTTTTGTGATTATGTCTCTAATACATTATTTATGCCAATTGTTGTATTTTATATAAAAATAACGTTATACCATAAGTTCATTATAGGAAATAAGCATTATACTTAAAGAATGTTATATTAAATGATATTATATCAAATGATCATTATAAGAAATGATAATTATGTCATATGTAAATATATTAAGTGTTGTTATATGATTTAATAATTATATCAAATGAGCGTTATTGCTACTAATATTATACCAAAAATTTTTATATACATCGTTACGCACCCCCCCTTTCCACCTAAACGACCACAATCATGCTAAATGTGGCTTTTAGTCTTGCTTTTACCTTAGGCTCTGTCTACCCCGTAAGGGACAAAGACGTGATTTATGTACTTATGTATACGTGTGATTCCAAGCTCTATTCCACTAGAACCGCACGCACAAATTATTTAAGTTATTCTCGTAAAAATAATATTATAGTTACTTGTTAATTCCAATAATAATCGCCAATAAGCATGGTGTGCCAGTCAATAACTCAAACCTGACTTGATCTATTTTACTACACATAATACGTATCTTAACTACCTAATTGAACTCGTACCTATTTAAATGTTACTAGGTTTTTTTTTTGATTGATCAAATCATTTTCATATTTTTAAACTCGATCCATAAGTGGAATCCCGCGGTTTTTACCTTCATCTCTTATCTCTTAAACTCTCTTAAGCTCAAGCTCGACCTTTAACTGCCTGCGCCGGCCATAAACGTCACCGGTTATAAAAGGGATATCTCATTTATTATTGATAAATACACATTTCGCGCTGAAATAACGTTAAAAAGATTCTAACGGAAGGCGCCACTTTTATTTTTATTGAATGCATTTAAAGTAAGTAAGCTTACAAATACCTAAGGAGGCACTTTGTCGGCGAGAGAGAGAGAGAATGCATACGTTTTTTAAGCTAACGTCGTATGGAACAGCTAGCAACAGTGGGAATTCCTCAGATCGAGAGACAGCATCGTTAAATAAAATACCTACCCACATACTGTACCTATTATGTCATGGCGCTGCGCAGCGACACGTGGGATCTCCCTAAACTAAAGCTAAAGATTAGGATCGTCATACCTATTCTAAGCAAAGGCAGCAACATCCACAAACCCACTTAAACTAAAGAATTTGGTTGTCTTTCATTTATTTTGTCGAAAGACTTTTACTAATGTTTTTAATAAATATTGTACCTACCTATTTAATATTCTATACTTGACTAAGAAAGTGCTTTACCTGCCATTTTCTACCACAGAATATACCTATCACCAAATAATCAGGAAAAAACAATAAGGTGGATTATCAAGTTGACCTGAACTACGGACGTCGAAATATAACATCTGAGGTGGCCAAGTTGCATAACAGATGCCTTTAGATATAAGCAATATTCAGTCATTGAATGTATTTAAAAATAAATGTAGTGAATTTATCAAAGATATTGTTGCCATAATATAAGTCCATAATAGTTTCATTTGATGCGATTGGCTTTCATGTTTATTGTGTACATAAATATACGAAAGAAATTATGTAACATACAATGTGTCAAATCAAACTAAGTAGTACTTATATTTATACTTTTTAAATGGTACATATACTATACTAGCTGTTGCCCGCAACTTCATCTGCATAGAATTCGTTTATCGCTATCCCGCAGGAATTACGCAATTTTCCGGGATAAAAAGTAGCCTATGTGTTATTCCGGACTATAATCTATCTATGTTCCAAATTTCATCCAGATCCAACCAGCCGTTCTGGCGTGAAAGAGTAACAAACATCCAAACATACTCACAAACTTTCACATTTATAATATTAGTAGGATATAATAAATAATACTTAAACTTGCATATAAAAGTACGAACGTGAAACTCATATATATATATATATATATATATATTTAATACAACACCTTTTAATGCATTTGTTGTAAACCAGCCAACTTTAAAACATTTCACCTAAATATGCCGCATCC
Source organism: Pandemis cinnamomeana (assembly GCA_932294345.1). NCBI lineage: Eukaryota > Metazoa > Arthropoda > Insecta > Lepidoptera > Tortricidae > Pandemis > Pandemis cinnamomeana. The sequence goes on from OW028702.1 coordinate 14,124,784, forward strand.
ATCTCATCTCATCTGACTTCACTGTGACGCCAATCACTGCCCACCTACGAGTGGCGCGGCGCGCGGCGCTGGACGCGGCAACCGTTGCACTTGATGCATTGGGATAGTGTAGAAATATACCCTCTTTATACACTTTGGTTTGCACTTGTTTTGGATTTTGTTATTTGTTTCGGATGTAATTACTTAGGTGAATAAGTATTGTTACCATGTACTGCATGCTTCAAATTACATAATTGTAAATCTTTAAATATTCTCATTTAAGGGAAGTTCATGTAATTCTTTTGAGAATAAAGTATCTTTAACCCGAAAATAATCTTAAGTGTTTGAACGGATTCACTGCCAGTTGTCAGACCCGAGACATCACCGGGGCTTACGATGACGTCTTAATGAGATTCAATTCCGATTCACTTTAGGTTCGCTCTCTGTCAGATCCATACTAAAGATGTCAGCTAAAGCCTGAAGCGAGTTGAAATTGAATCGTATTAAGAGGTTATGGTAAGGCCCCAGGTGCCGCAAACGCACACGTGAGTTCAAATTACAGGGCGGAAGCCATGAAAACGCATATACCTATGCGTTCCTGGCAGTTAATGCGTTAAGCCGAACAAATGACATTCAACCTTAGGGTGGGAAATGAATTCCTTGGTTTATGTCTGTATAATCTATACCCACCACTCTAAATATATATAGGTAGGTAGGTATAGCAGATATAGTAAGTGTAAGTAAAATAAATTAATCGTACCTACTTGTTGAATGTACGTAACATAACCCAATGACGTCTCTGTGCCTTCCGTTTCCTTTATCATTTGAAAGAAAACTCTGTACGAACTTGTTTGCGTATGTTACTATGTAATTGTAAGTTTTAGTAAATACTATTTATATAAATTTATAAAGGTTTGCGTACCGAAATTCAAGTTTATTTCTGAAGACTCTTCAACTTTTGTGCTTAACAACGAGCACGGTCGTTCCTCTGCACGATTAAATTAAATGGTTTTTACTAAATAATAATTTGTGTTGAATTCACTAGGTGAGAAAGTACTCTTTCGGGAGCGCGGGAACAAGGCTGACGAGTGGTGAATGAAACGCACCAGGCGTGTCTCATCTTGTCGATACAAGTCGTAACGATTAACGCAAACGGGCACCGACACAAAAAACGAGCACAAAAACTGCCGTGAACAATGCAAGGTGATACCATGAAATATCTCCACAAATAAAACTTGCTTTCTGCCGGCCGTCATCGGTATTCTGGCCGCGACGGCGCCCGCGCGCCCTTCCGCTGCCACTGCCTCATTCATTGCCAGTTGCCGGCAGGTAGAGATGACACATTACAATTATCGCCGGTACATTTAGGTACCTACACCTTACCTTTAGTAAAGCGGTAAAGTAATATTACCTAACCGATGCTTAAGTAGGCATTCATCACAACATTCAAGTCGTAGTTACATAAAATTACTTAAATAAAGCTTACTAATAAGTGTAATCAAAGAATTGGCATATTTATTTAATCACTTCTATCGTTTCTAGCCAAGCAATCTTGTCCACTCAACTCTTCGCCGTTCAGAGGCCAACGGCAACACGTTCTTTGTGGTGTTTAAAACAGTAAAAATATTTACTTAATGATTAAATTAAAATAAGTAGCCCAATGAATCAAATGAAAGTACCCTACACAAATTAGTATCATTCTAAGTACCTACTTAAGTGAAGTGGTGTGTCAACGACACAGGTTATATTGAAACGAAAAACGGCCCGGTTCATGCACCAGATAGGTTACAACAAAAAAATTTAACACATATTAGACAAACGTGAAATGAAAATGTTCTATGCAAGCTGAGGCCTAATTTACGTAAGTACAACGTGTAAAAATACCACTCGAAAGTGCTGGAAAATTCGCCGAATTTGAAGTATATATTACCTGAGTAGCGTTGAAGAAAATTACAGCTCTAAATAATTAATCTACTTGACTAATTAATTTGAGCCGTGTAGTTAGTAATATAGAAAATAAACCACTTTCGAATGGCAATTTCGAGTGATGTGCTTTAAAAAATCGGCCTCTTGAAATCTTCTATGTACCTAACACATCTGCTCGAATGAGCCACGTTATTGTAAATTCTCATATCTACGCGTTTGTTCAAAAGACAATACTTGCATTTTAGCGCATAGTTCCCGTTCCCGCAGCATATCGAAATACCATTTTCCGCAGACGCCGTCGCGGGCAACAGCTATAGACGACCGGTTAAAATGAGTCCTCGCCCGCGCTCCTGTGCCGCGCGGGACCGCTGTGTCATTAAAATGGTCGGTCTATACTTCTATAGTAAGTAGGTAGGTACAGTATGCTTAGTCTAAGTTTTCGGTCACAGAACACGTCGTCTCGAAAACTTTTGCGTTAAAATGTCAAATACTATGAGAACGGTTTGTTGCCGTTTCGATTCGCAAGTGGTGCTGCCAATTATTCCATAGTGATTGAGACGTTTACGTGAACGCGTTCGAGACGTTTTTATATGCGGAAACTTATGCTAGAGGCTCAGAGCCTCTATCTAGTGTAAGTTTTCACATAAAAACGTCTCGAACGCGTCCACGTAAACGTCTAACTTTCAATTTGGTATATTTACGAAGGAAAAATTAGCAGCGCCACTTACAGAACGCAACGGCGCAGCCAATTTTGCCTTAGTGCATAATTAAAACGTTCGGGACGAGTTTTGTGTCAAAACTTACAATTGAGGCTCTTTTATCATAGTTTTGACATGTACTAACACAAACGCGTTCGAGACCTATTTTATTTGACCTAAAACTTACAATAAATAAATAAATATACCTATGTGTATATAAATCATTATTGTCGTCAGCCCTCAAATCTGAAGGCTGTACGTGATGCGCGCACGAGCGCTAGCAGCGAGACCCGCGGCGAAATGTGAATGCGGCGCGGGCGCACGCTGCCCGCTCGCTGCCGCCCCCCACAGTCAACCCCGCTGTAAATCCTACCAGTCGACTCGATCGATCTCATTGTTGGAATGTCTTCTAAAACAGTTTGGGAAATAAAATTTTGAAGGGGTTGAAACGGAGGGGAGGGAACTTTCGTAATTTTAAAGCCACAAATAGGAAAACGAGATGTCGCCCTCAGTTCTGGTCCGATTTGTCATAGTCATAGCCGTGGAGGAAATAGCTGAGTGGAACCACCCGGTGCTCCTACAGAAATATCACACAAATACTATGAAAAAATTAAATCGCCAACAGCGGCGTTGGGCGGCGGCCTGAGGGTCTCCTCTTCACCTTTGCACTTTCGCGAGCTCGACCTTGCTGCATCTTAAAGAGAGACGGAGAATTATTAAATTTAGTATGCTTACATCCTACAACAGCCTAAGAAGTAGGTATGTACGTATACTCCCTTCGGCTCGCGACCTAGTTTCTTTTTGTGCCAAGGCCTATGACGCAACACTAGATTTTACTATTGCTGAATTCTTATCTATATCCCATACTATTAAAATTAATCAAGAAATATTTTGTATGTACTTTGATACATAATTTTATTATGTACAAATGCAAACATGTTTTGAGATTTCGAAAACGACTCAACTATGTAAGTATAAGGGTACCCATTAGGGAACGAAAAACTCAATTTAGGTGAATGTACATACATATGTACTTCGAACACTAAACCCCGACGGGTAGGCACTGACATAACTTATTAGTGCAGTGGCCGTCCGTTTGGCGCCGGGCACGAGAGTAGCGCCATCTCGCAAACTCGTCTTTAGGGGCGTTTGTCAAATAGTGAATGACAAGTGCTTATTATTCTATATGAAATAATATAAATAAATAATATATAGCAAGACAATAAATAGTATTTTTAGAGGCATTTGTTTCAAACAGTAATAGGAAAAATGGATGTTATTATAAAAACTGGGTTTGAGAGTGTAATACACAAAATGAGTTCCCAGCCCCAAACTATGCTAAAAGCAAAATAAATTGGTTTTAGCAGAACATGTAAAGTATGTAGAACTAAGAACGAATGGCAATAGTATTTAATACAAGCCAACCTAATTCACCAAACATCGGTGTCCTTAACACCCTATAAAACAAGTTTAATAGTGACCCATTTTCAAAGCAACATAGACAAGTTTCACTAAACCCCTAAGAAAATATAGACTTTAGTAGAAGTGTTATTTGAAGATCACGTAGATGTCATGAGAATAGATTTTTCGGATTTCCCACAGAACAAAAGGATTTGATAAAAATGAATGGAAGTGGGTGTCCAAGCAAGAAACTGGTTTATTTCGTTGAGGTAGGTGGGAAGTACGAAATCCTTAGGTACGTTTGACTCCCATTTGGCTGATTTTTGTACACTTTCGACGGGAGAGAGGAAGAAGTTTTAGCGCACATTTTAATTCTGAAGTTGCGGGAACAAGCTAGTAGGGAATAAAAAAAACCGGTCAAGTGCGAGTCGGACTCGCGCACCGAGGGTTCCGTATCATTATCTATAAATATCTAAAACCAGTGTAAGCAGAGCCCTGTTCCAAAGCAAAATCTACGCAGTGTGGGGTTACTTTATATTGGTCACTGCTATATACAGACATACATACACATTTACGGTTTTCGCAATTATTCTTTAATCTGTGCTATAAGACCTACCTTCATACCAAATTTCAAGATTCTGCGTTCACGGGAACTACCTTGTAGGTTTTGATTCCCTTGAGAGTTGAAAATTTGCGGAAATTTGCGGCATAAACGGCTGTATCTTTTGATTGCGTTGGCTTAGAAGTTTGATTTTTTCACAGCTTCAAGGGACAGTAGACCTGAGTAATTGATATAAATTTCAGCTTCATACCTCCACGCGTTCCTGAGAAAAAGGGTCTTGACAGACGGACAGACGGACAACAAAGTGATCCTATAAGGGTTCCGTTTTTTCCTTTTGAGGTACGGAACCCTAAAAACTAATCAAAAATTCAAGACTTCGAAATTCTCGCGGGATAGGGAGTATAATAAATTTATATTATTACTTTGAAATGTTCTTATCTCCATTACAATAACTATTATTACTAGAATCTTTAAATTTGGCATACCAGTAGGTAATTTTGATATCTGAAAACTTATTTCAGGAATTTGCGAAATTCCCGTGGGATAAGAAAAAAAGAGCACCTGACTTGCTAATATAGTTTCTTGGTATTTGGCAAACATTTTCCTTCAGGATTAACGAGGTGCAGTACGAAGGGATATTTCAACTTTCCTACGGGATAAAAGGGTTGAATAAGAATAGACTCAGTATTTAGTACAGATATTCACGTGATCACGGAATATCAAGGGAAAAGATTCCTCGAATTTTCCACAGAACAAAAAGTTTGGATAAAAAATAATATGGGGTGTCCACGCAAGAAACGGGTTTATTTCGTTGAGGTAGGTAGTACGCAATTCTTTGTGCTAAAGTACGACTCGCATTAGGCTGGTTTTTGTACATTTTCAATAGGTGAGAGGAAGAAGCTTTAACGCAAATTTCGATTCTGCGCGGACGAAGTCGCGGGTAAAAGCTAATAGAATAAAAATCAGAGGTTACCGAACTTTTACTTGTCGTAGACCACGTTTAAACCTTTACTGTTTACGGTAGACCCCTGCTGCTACACTTCTACTACATTCCGCTCCGGTCTTTCGTTGGCCAATTTGGAAACCTTCGAGATAAATGGTCAAGATTCCAAAATACTCTGTGTTCGAAAACTTCCTTGCCAAATCGTACAAAAGTAAAGCACATTTAGTCAATAGGTAGCGTTTTGCACATTATGGCCCCAGAGTATTGTCCTGAAAACTTCCAGACACTAGGACACGTAGACCATAACGAATAATGAAAGCTGCCTTGGACACTTTTTGACTAAAAGCGCATGTTGGCCATATCAGACGGATTGACCTGGTATCACTAACATTTTGCACTTTTTGGCAGTGTTACATCTCAACATTCTATGCATCTTGGATTTTGTACCAAAATAACCTGTTACTCTATGCGAGACGCTGTCAAAATATATGATCAAAACGATGATAAAATTGTAGACAATGTTGTATTTAGATTTATTTATTTATTACTTACACACTTGTACCCAATCCATATCCATCCAGTGTTGTGCAAATATCAGTGTAGTAGTAGGCCCATTTTTTTAAACAATATAAAACTTAAAAGCAATTTATTTGAATCATGTTTTATTGAAAAAATGTGATTTAGTCTGATTTCATTGGATCACGATCACTGATTTGGTCAATAAACAAAATACATTCAGGGGCCCGATTTTTGAAAGCACATGTGTGAAAATACCACTCGCAAGTGGTATAAATCTGTTTATATCTTCAAAACTACAACTCTAAAAACATTTTTGACTAGTTCACAAAGTTAATAAGAGCCGTAACTATCATCTAAGCTACTCGTATTTCAAATTCACCACAATTTTTCACCACTTTCGAGTAGTATTTTCACACATGTGCTTTCAAAAATCGGGCCCCAGTTTGACATCAAAAAATATATCAGGTACAGGTATAAGCTACGATTAAATCTAAGTCTTTGAGAATTAAAGTTTAAGAAAAGAAAAGAAAAAAAAACACAAACTTATTATCTATGCCACTTATAAAAAAGCCAATATGGCAATAGATAGGTGACTACATACGAACATAGTGAGAATTTCTTATACAGCATGTCTTAAAATAAAATTTATCCGGAACAGTTCAGCAGATGGTTCGGGTAGTTAGACTTAACACTCTTATGTTTTGAGTTTTTAATGTGGTTGATAATGTCTCCATATATTGGAGGTCGTTCAGTGCACGGCGTCAAAAGGGGAGGCTTTATGTTTACTCCAAACTTGATTGGAGCTCGCTGAACTATTCTACAATTTCTATATCCTAAGACACCTTGTAACGAGTAACGGCCGCAGGTGTGATTTTCATATCCTCGAGAAAGACGCGGAACATTTACATGAAGGTGATCTTGGTCCGGACCTGGTTGACCTGCCACACGTTCAGACTCTCGTACTCCTCGATGCAGGCGTCCACCTGCGGGCAACCAAGCGCACACTAAACAGTTACTAAAGGCTACAACTTAATTATTTGCCAAGTATTGAATAATTTTAACGAATCACAGGAAACAGATTTGCCGCACAGAACCGTACTGTCCATATACCAAATTTTGCAGCGGCGCAAATTGACCACAAAGCAAAATGTCACACGTAATATTAGCATTTTACGACATTAACGTAACATCCATTACGCAGAACATCAAGACAACATCAAGTCTGTGCGGATATGACCAAACAACAGTTAAAATCTTATCGACTGAAAATTATATATTCTTTTTCTATCTTAGTAACTATATTTGATTTGACGAATATTTGAGGGAGTGGATTTGTTCGCCCTACCGAAACGGTGCCTCGTGCCTCTGTACCGTATATACGTTGAAGTGATGCAATTTATTTATTTATGGCGTTGTCTAAAACCTGCGTAGGGGCCGACAGCCTGTTTCGCCGGAAAATCGCGATACTTCTACTACTGGGGAGTAATGGCAACCAGGACGATACGGGGTTATCGCAGCATCGCTAACAAACCCCGCCGCGGGAATTGCATGCGAGATCCTCTGCAACAGTGTAGTGTGCGGAAACAAGCGAGGAGGAAGAGCAAAGAAGGAAGCGGATGGCTGGGCATATCGGATGGCGTGTTGGATTGAGAAAAAGGTAGGAGAAAAGCCTGATGTAACCAAGTGCAGGCAGATCTTAAAATCATCCAGGCAATTCTTTCAGCCTTGGCAAAGGGGCTGGAGCGCTCGAACCCCTAAGTCGCAATTTAAGTGATATCCGGTTCATAATAAAAGCAGCGTTTATGTACATACCTGGTCGGGCTTGAAGCCCTTGTCGACGCAGCGCTCGACGAGGTCGGCGACCCGCACGGTGGCGCCGGCGGCCCCGCCCGCCAGCTCGCGCACCACCGCGAAGATGCGGTCCGTGGCGCTCACGCCCCTGCGCACAACACCACGTCACTACCAAGCGCGCACAACATCGTATGATGATGATGAGGACATGTGTCCAGCTGTTTCAGCGCGAAAGGAACTAACACACAGATACACATCATAATATTGGTAGGGCCAGTAGAATATGCAGTAGTATTTTTTTTTTTTTTGTATGCACCTGTAAAATCATTGTCTAGTAAAGTATTGAGTATAGGGTGCAACCCTATTTAGCAGAACATAGTGCAGACATGTCCGGGTACAGCAGAGTAGACTAGATTAGTATCTCAGTTGACCCCTGGCAGTGATCGCTCTCACCTCTGTACGTTTTCGTCGACGTGCTGCAGGGACTGCTTGGACATCTCAACCAGGCGGATGGCTTCAGATACGTCTTCCTTCTCAACCACGTCCGACAGCCTGGCCACAAGTAAAAATACATATTACAAAATATTCAGTAATGGACTACTTCAAGCTTTCAGAAGTTAAACAAATTTCGGTTGCACGAATATGGATTCAAACCAGCATTTCCTGGCTTTCGAGAGATGCTCGCTACCACGAGAATTAATTAATTTTCTCAAATGTTTTTTTTTACTAGCCACCAAAATATTATTTTATTAGGATTTTATTCGTAAGTTTGTCCATATCGCTAAATTGGCATTACAGGGTCAAGAGGGATATATGCCACTCAAAAGAAAATGGGCCACTTGAGTTTCATACATAAAATGAAAATACAATACAACTCAAGTCAGTTCTTTACTTGAACACATTAAATACTAGAAAGAGAATTTATACTTTTTTGAATTGTGTAATTTAAATCAGAAATGGCAGAAACAAACGTATTTAATTATGGATTTGTTTCCCGATGAAATTTAAGTGGCGCCTGTATTTTTTTGAGTAGAATGTATAATTTTGGGTTGAAGGGCTGTCCACTCATATTCTGAAATAAATTTACTAAATATGTTTAAGTTACAGGGTGTCTGTGTAATGTTTTGATACTTTTATTTACAAAATATAGCATTAAACCGTTACCGGAGCCTTGCCAGGGCGGTGGAGAGGCGCAGTATGGCGAGCAGGTTGCGCGCCGAGGTGAAGGTGACGTCGCGCGCGTTCCGCGCCTCGCGCCGCAGCTCCACATAGGACGCTACGAACGACATACATTTTAATGCAGACTATAATTACTTGCGCAGTGCCAATATGCAATAACAAGACAGGCGAGTGGGGTGTGAGGGTGTAGCTGTAGCGCGTTGTTACTCGCAGTGTATGGTAGTGAGGGCAACTGACAGACGATGTAGTCGGCGAGGTGGCGCGGCACGGCGGGCTGCTTGCGCCGCGTGAGCGCCACGTAGCGGCGCACCAGCCGCATGGGCAGCGCGCGCGTCGCCGCCGCCGGCTGCGCGCCGTGCTGGTGCACGTACGCGATGTGCTTCGCCAACTCCAGATCCTTCTCGCTGCAACATTATAACTTTACGTAAGTGCGCTTTTGGCTGGACTACCGAATACATCGCTTGTTTCAATCAGTGACTTATACCAAATGTTGACATTAAAAAATAACACATCATACATTTAATATTATTTAATATCAATTTTATTCATTATTCAAAAAGTTCGTGCAAGAAATTAGAATCATAATAATCAAACCCGTTACATAAAGGAAAATCATTATTGCATACAAACATACATAAATCACGTCTTAATCCCTTACGGGGTAGACAGAGCGTAGGGAAACAATAACTAAAGGCCACACTTAGCATAATTGTAGGTATGTAGGTGGAAAAAGGAATCAAATCAGTAATGGATTGCTAGCCGCATCGCCTATACGTTAACAATACATTCTGTTTTTTCTTTGCTCTCAGACCAGCATGAATAAGTTATTCATATTTTTATTTATTAATAAAAAATGTATATTATAGGTGCATTTTTATTGATCAATTTCATAATTTGACAAATTAAAGGAAAAAGATAATCAACCAGCAACAATTATTTAAACACCAAATAGATAGATAAATTAGATACTTAGACAGATTTATTGGTCGCCTTTTTAAAAATTAAATAAATACATTTAAATCTCAAATATAAATAATTCTCAAAAGGATCGTCAATTGTAACAAAAAATAAAATAGTAATAATTGAAATTAGATAAATTAAAACAAAATAACCACAAAAATATTGTCTTTTTATTTCCCAACACGTTTCAAAGTTAAAATTGGGTCGTATAGGCGTATATAGTTAAAATTAAATTGGCATTCGCATTAAACCATCAATTTAATATAATCTGTATTACTTGTGAGAAAAAATGTGTTTTAAACATAGATGTTAAGGTACACATTTTGATGATCGTTAAGTCAGTGAGTGAGTGAGTGAGTGACAAAATTAAGAAACATTGCCTAGTTATAATTCTTAAACTACTGGTTCAATTTGAATGAAATTTGAAATATGCAGTGTTTATACAATGCCTGCTTGGTTACAGAAAATTCAGGCTTCTAGTTTCATCCACAACGAAGTTAAAGGGGGGTCGAAAATGGCCTGAACTGCTTCGAGAAAAGGATATAGTACGGCCGTGCCGCTTTTTTTGCTCGACTTGGCGGGGGCACTGCCGTGCCCCCAGATATTTTGATCATCCCTGCTATACCTGCTTCCAGATTAGCAAGTCGGAAAGCCAGTCGTGCAGTGATGCAGTGAGCAATGTATAGTATACGCACCGGTTCGGCTGGTCGCGGATGAGCCACAGCAGGTCGAAGCGCGAGAGCAGCGCGGCCGGCAGCTGGATGTTCTGCTCGACGGAGCGCTTGGGGTTGTAGCGCCCGTAGGCGGGGTTGGCGGCCGCCAGGATCGACACGCGCGCGTTCAGGCACGTCATGATGCCCGCCTGCACGGCACCACACACGCCACGTTTCATTATAATATATTATAATATCTTGGGGCAATTGACACCAATTGACCTAGTCTCAAACTAAGCAAAGCTTGTAACACGGGTACTAGACAACGGATAAACATACTTATATAAATAAATACATATTAAACATCCAAGACTCGAGAACATACATTCGTATTTTTCATACAAAAATCTACTCCGACCGGGAATCGAACCCGGGACCTCTAGCCTCATAGTCAGATTCTCTAACCACTCAATATCGGGTCGTCAATAATACCAGGAAGTTATGAGAGGATGGTGAAACGAGCCTTTAATGGGAGCCATACGCGCTACGGTACACCAGAGGTCTACCTGTGCAGACATGCCTGGTCAGGCAGACCGGGACGTGTGGGAATAGACCTGCGCAGTGTTTGGACCGGAGCAAAATCGAAAATCAATTGTTTGCGATGACACCGAACGGTGAAGCTGTGCGTGTGCCCGTGTACCTACTCCGACCGTCTGCGCAGGTCGCGTCGCCACAGTTCCCGGTTAATCATATCAATCAATCAAATAAAATAGTTCAGTTAATGACGGACAGATTTTAGTTCCACTTTCATTTACCACCCCAATTACGATTCGTTGAATGGTTGTATGTTAACACAACAGCGTAAATCTTACTTTTATTCATTTAGAAGAACTATTTAAAATAAATGCATTCGCAACAAAAAACATCAGTATCTTTAAATAGCGAAAAATATGATTATAAAAATATAAATCACGCCTTCATCGTTTACGGGGTAGACAGAGCCTAAAGCAATAAGACTAGTTGTGTGCACCTTGGCAATGCTGATAGTCTGCTGCTCCATGACCTCGTGGATGGCGGTGCGGTCGGCGTCCGCCATCTTGTCGAACTCGTCGATGCAGCACACGCCCTGGTCTGCCAGCACCAGCGCGCCGCCCTCCAGCATCATCTCGCCCGTGAACGGGTCCTGCCGAGAACGAGACGGCTCTGCCACAGTTGCAATACGGGAGAAGCCGGCCAAGTGCGCTGGCCATTCGGACTCGCGCACCGACACTTACTTACGGCGCATACTTACTTTAATGCAAGCAAAGTATTTCGGCGACATTGATTCTGATAGTGATCCAGGCGTATGTTACTTCCACCGGTTTTTTATATTATGAGGGCTCAACACTCTTTCACTTAGTTGATTAATCACCATTCTCACATGATTTCAATTAATTAAAACTGATGTGGTTAAAAAAAAGGAATTAATGACATTACTCGATGTATCGAATTACAGGACTTTGTGAAATTATTATGTCACACTCGCATATTTGAATTTGCCGCCCTGTAAGTCCCAAAAACTTTCAACAGTACAATTAACTAAGAAATTCCTTTACGGTTAAAGTTACATCAGTACATCATGACTTTCTGCCAAGTTTCTTGCGGCGCATTCTTCTTGGCAATGATGGTCTTTCCGAATGTGCTGGTAGTTTCAAAAAGACATGTAAAAGAGCCCTTGGCGGCCAATTTGCAAAAATAAATTTTTATTTTCATTTTCATTTTCAGTACGGCATTAAACATCGAAGACTATTTTCATTTACGGGTCGTGAAAATCAGCTTTAACTTTATTTTGCTGATGTATAAACTGTCTAAAAATATGGTAAAGCACTTACTTGGTCGGCTATACAAAGGAGAGACGTACCTTCATGACGGCTGCGGTGAGGCCGACGCCGGAGGAGCCTCGGCCCGTGGTGTACTGGCTGCGCGGCGCCAGCCGGTCGATGTAGGCCAGCAGCTGCGACTTGGCTACGCCGGGGTCGCCCATCAGGCAGATGTTGATGTTGCCGCGGATCCGCATGCCGTTGGGACGTCTGCACACGATGCGAACGTTTAACAAGATCCCGAAACTTTCTATTTCATTCGCTTAAATCTATACTAATATTAAAGAGGAAAGATTTTTGTTTGAATTGAATAGGCTCCGAAACTACTGGACCGATTTAAAAATTCTTTTGCCGTTAGAATCCTACATTATCCCTGATTCTGCACGGAGGAAGTCGCGGGCGACAATTAGTATACTATACAAGCATTTAAGTTAAGGACAACGATGGGAGTACATTTTTGATGAGTAAATGTTACTAGTAGTTGCAGTCTTCTCTAATATTTACGTAGTATAAAAAGGCGCTCCAACCTCAATCTTATAACCTACGCAAAGGATTTTAATAGGGATTTCATCAATAGATGTAATGAATCAGGAGGAAAACTTTTATACATTATAGTTTAACAAACAGTGCGAAGTCAGGGCGGGTCGCTAGTATACTAATAAAGAGGTAAACCTCGTTTGCTCGTACGTAGTATTTGCGACTACTGCACTGATTCTAAAATTGTATTACTAAAAGAAAGCTACATGGTCTCCTATCCTTCATCCCGAGGAAGTGAAGAGTCCCCGTAGGCGTAAGGCGTAAGACACAGAGTAGCGGGTAACAGCTGGTTTCTTCAATTAACACTTTTTTAATGAAATTTACTTCGGGCAGACTCATAAAAGAGTAGAAATTAAACGAGGGCGCCAATTGCAACGGGGCGTGCAGTTTTCGACCTTAAAGTGCTTGAACATATGACAACAATTTTGTATGGAAATGTTTAGTTCCCCTCTTCCGCTTTACAGTACGTTTTTTTTTATCAATGCGTGGAGGTACAAAGTAATAAACAAGATAATAATTTTTTTTTTTTTTTTATGTGAATAGGAAGGCAACCGAGCTAGTGGGTCACCTGATGGTAAATGATCACCACTGCCCATAGACACCCGCAACCACGGAGGGATTGCAGATGCGTTGCCAACCTAGAGGACTAAGATGAAATGCCTCTTGTGCCCGTAATTTCCCCGGCTGTCTTACTCTCCACACCGGAACACAGCAGTGCAAGCACTGCTACTTAGCGGCAGGATTAGCGAGTAAGATGGTGGTAGCGATCCGGACGGACCTTGCACAAGGCCCTACCACCCGTAAAATTAAATAAATTGAGTAAATTGTCAGGAGGCATAACTTTGTGGACGTACCTACCTACCGATAGTGGCGGCAGCTTCAGCGCACCTTAACTTAGGTTTTAATAATGTTACATTTGTTGCAATATTGTTTTCCTACCAATATCGTAAAAAAATAATTTAAGATCCATGTTTACACCATTTATAACTCATGAACGGCTGTACCGTTTTTCATGATCGCTGATTTGTTGGATTTGTTTCCACTCTGAATAGCAGAATAACCTAATAAAAAATGTTAAAAAAACTTACGCCACGCCACTTCTGATGTCGTTACATAAACTGATTCCAAGGCCAAATGAAGTTTGCCGGGTCAGCTATATATGCATAAATACAGAAAATAATATTAATATATTCATAGAGTAGGCTTGATGCATGTATAGGCAGGTGTGTCACCTGTCGACGCCGCCGACGAGTAGCAGTAGCAGCGCCTTCTTGACGTCCTCGTGGCCGTAGATCTCGGGCGCCAGGCTGCGCGCCATCCGCGCGTACAGCTCCTCCTCCGCCAGCTGCGCCAGCTCCTGCTCCGTCAGCGCCTCCGCGCTCGCGCACTCGTCGCTCTCGTTCAGGCGCCGCACCTCCTGACCCGCACAACGAACTTGCTATCGCGATCCACATGCATTTATATACGACACTATATACACGCATGTATATCGCGTCATGTGTCCATCAAATCAAAGCGTATATGTGGAAAGGGGAATTTAATTATTGTAAAAAAATGTCTCAAATAATACTAATTTTAAAGAAAAATTAAGACTAACAACAACAACATATAACATAATATACATTTTACCCATCCCTAGAAATATCAAGCTACCAAATTTCACCTCCAATAAAAGGGTCTATTCTATACTGAACTGTGAAGTTAAGGGTCAGACATCTAGTTATCGTCTCTGTTTATTCCTACAATCTACAAGTTTTTACTACTGCAGTCTAAAGTGTTGGTACATCAAAAGTTTAAAGGGAGAATTGTACACACATGTGCCTCGAGATAGGTGTCGGAGAGCAGGCCCTGCACGATCTGGCGGAAGCCGCCGCCGAGCAGCGGCAGGAAGACGCCGGTGACGGCCACGTGGTCGCCGGGCTGCGCGCGCCGCGTCGTGTCCCCGCGGCAGTACACCGCCAGCTGCCGCGGTATGTGCCCCACCGGCACCTGCTCCGACTGCACGCAACAATAACTGCTGAAATACCGCCCGATTCCGTAGGCAGGCGTCGTTTCACGGGCTGCTTAACGCGTTTCATAGAAACCATTACTGTCGCGGCGACACATCGCTTGCTGCATCGTACTACAAAACTGGTCGAGTAAGTTTTTACTTTAACTAGCATAAAATTTAAGTCAGGCGTGCTCGCGAACCCCAGGATTAACCATATAACTCCTAGTTAACCGCTAACCCTGGGTCGAGACATTTTATATTGTATGCTACTGTCACCCGTGATCAAGTTCTAAACATTTCACTTTTTTACTTTAGACCGTGCGAGAGGCCCTCGGGTTGAAAATCACTCACGTGTTCTTGTATCTTGATTTCTTGGAATTTCTGGAAGCGCGAGCCTCGCGTCTGCAGATGCAGCTGTCCGGATGTGTTGTTGAGGCGGCAGTCGTCGGCGGCGCAGGCGGGCGGCGGCGTGAACTGCAGCCCGCGCACCGGCTGGTAGGTCTCCGCGCCGCACGCGCCGCACGAATACGTCGCCACCACCAGCAGCGGCTTCACGTCCGTGCAGCGCGTCACGATACCTACGCACGCACACCACGACACACCTCTCAATATACTGCCAATAGCAACACAAGCTGACTGTGTTCAATTTAGACTAAGTGGATGAGTGACAAAATCAAGTTATCCATGGACTCCTGTTGTGACACCAACACAGTCAAACCTATTAATCTTAAGCATCATATACAAAAAGGTTAAATTAGCATAAAACAATAATAAAAAGCCCACAAGTTCCCTTCGGTCGCGTTCGTAACTAAGTTTTGTAACTAGCTACAAACTAGGGTTTTTTCCTGGTTTATAACAAGGTTACGACATTAACTCAACTTTTATTGTTTCATTTGCCTGTCATCCACAAACAAATTTAGATTTTTTAGTAATGACAAAAAAAAAACCTAATATTGAAGGCTAACACGGTGCCTTAGCCTTCTGAACCTAACTTATCCACCACATTCAAATCGATACCATTACCAACCTAGTCACTAAGGTAACTTGTCGACCAGTGTCAAACAATAGCAAGGGAGCCTCCAGCTACCGAATGGCGAAATGTACCTTAGGTACTACTTCTCTCAAACTCGTTAACTCAGTTGCTACTTAAAACATTCATCCCACTATTCTTCTTTTTGAATATTTTGGTCTTTCCAATAGGTATGTATGTGTAATTGTGTATACTTCCATGCTAGTCTGGGTGCAAATAAAAACATGGAATGCACCAGTTGCTTCTCTTCTCGCGCAGATGGTAAAAGCCCATACAGGGAATGGGCGGAAATCTTAGGAATCATGTTATAGGCGATGTGGCTAGCAAGCCATCACTATTTTGATTCCCGTTTCCATCCATACACCCACTATAATGCTAAACGTGGTCTTCAGGTCTTGTTACCTTAGGCTCTGCCTACCCCGTAAGGGGTACAAACGTAATTTATGTACACACTAACTTCAGATTATGTTAGGTACTACAGATTATACTGCAATATGATTTTAATAAAAATATCGAAAGTTATACCTCTAACTGTCATAAGCTTGCCGATGTGTTCTGCCTTCACATCACGAATCGGCAATGACTTGGAGCTGGACAGGTCTCTGAAGTACACCTCACTGAAAGCATAATGCGGGACCGATTACAACTCCCACACTACAGTCTGGCAACTATCCTACAGCAATTCTTAAATGATTGAAAATGTTAAGTAGACTTTTTAAGGTTCTTACAATCTTCTGATGAGCTCTGGTGGGTATCTGTTTCTTGGATCCCTCATTTCTCCAGGAATTCTGTGATTTCTTGCCTCCAGCACTATACGGTGTTCAATATAAACATCCAGTGCATCTTTAGCAGTAACCTGCAGTCAGGAATGTACATATCACATTAGGTGAAGAAAAATCTGTAAAGGTAGATCTAGAAAGGTAGTTATGGAAATAAATTAATAAGAAAAAAAATTAAAATAAATTCAAAACCTTCTAGGCCCCAATTCCTAGCATCATCAAGGAAGAGTCATGAGATAGCATCAAAAGCAAAACACCATTGCTTGAAACATGTCAATCAACATTTATAACACATTGCTGGCATCAACACTCAGGAGCTTGTAGTCATGTGACTGCTTTGTGCTTCTGTTTGTGCACTTACATAGGAATCCTGGGAGTGATTAGGCTGTACATTTAAATATAGGAGTATGCAGGGAAAGCCATCACCACCACCACCACCCATAGACGCTCATAACAAAGGGTGTTAAGAGTGTGTTGCCAGCTCTTTAAGAAAAGTTGTACCGGTACAGAAAAATTGGTTTCATAAGCTGATTCCAGAGTTTAAAAATTTGTGCATGGTAAGAAGTTCCGCACTGTAACAAATGGTCATGGACTCCCAACTGTTGAGGTGGTGAGTGTGGAATGAAAGTTGGTTACTAGCAGTACAGGCGCTAAACTTAGCAGCAGGCAATAAACTGAATCTCGCACTACTCATGATAAATATAGTACAAGACGCCCAGGGATGCAACATCCGTCCACAACTTTATCCAAAGAGATATGAAACCACAAATAAAACAGTAAAAGGAAGATAAATCATAATTACACTATATAGAGCTAATTGTTCTAGGGAGCTAAAACACAATACAGGTGTAGTGAATAAAATTTTCCCAAGACATTTTGTTGAATTCTACCTGGTTTTCAACTTTAACATTATTAAAGTGTGTATACAACATAGTTGTCAGATTAAATGAATTGCTGGAGCCTAGCAATCTTAAACAACTATAAAGGGCAAATGTATTCCCTTAAGGATGTGAGAGTTGGTTGATGGTCCACCTCCTCACAATCACCACTAAACTCTCAAAAGATCTGATTATAGTCTTGCGACTGATGGCAGATATAACAATAAAAAAAAAAGATTAAATTATTTAATAAATAAGACATATGTACATCTTTATCCCTCATGGGGTAGACAGGGCCTAAGGTATCGAGACCTAAAGGCCAAGATTAGCATGATTGTGGGTGTATAGGTGGAAAGGGGAATCAAAATAATTATGGATTGCTAGCTGCAATGCCTATAACATGATCCCTAAGATTTTCACCCAGTGCTTTTATCATCTGCATGGAGAGAAGCAACTGGTACATTCTATGTTTTTTCTTTGTTCCCAGACCAGCATGGAAGTTATTTAATTAGAATAAGGACCTCATTTAAAAGTTGAAAATCGGATAGAAGTCAACTTTATTCACTACACATGTACACTACTTAACTATTTCAAATGAATATACATTTTCGTAGTTAACCAGACAAAAATTTCCCCGCAAGCCTGCTGAGAATAAATAAGTACCTCTCTATGCTTGTAGTTAGGCAATATTGCATACACAACATCAGAGACCATGTTGGTGTAGCGACGCGTGTTCTGCCGCACCGCCTCAGCTAGCTCTTCGCTGGTTTCGTGGAGGTCATCCAGCTCCACGACGAACGCAACCTGTATCAAGCGCAGTGTCAGTATAGTTTATGAAGTACTTTGTAACCTATAACCCTTAAATTTCTGTATAACCTTCTCCCGGTGAGCGAGGCTTGTCAGTTGCTCCGCATATTTAAAGCGCTTATGCCCCTCATCATCAGTTTCACAAAAATCTATGAAGAAATTCTTCAACGTCTCTGAAACAATAGAAATGGAAGACGTGATTTTATTAGATAAAAATGCGACGACGCTCATAAAATATCAAAATAAAAAGTCATATGTACCTTTATCCGCAGCGTAGTCCCGCATTGCCATTGTGACGAAATCAATTACTGATGTAACGGAAGTTAAAATTAAGTATATCACGAAATGTTACAAGCAATGTAGCAAGCAACAACACCTCGTTTAACGTTAGCTAGCTGGGCTGGATGAGCTTAGCTTAGCTAGCTGTCCTGTTTGACATTTGACAGTTATACAAAACGGCGCGAAAACTTATGTTTTTTTAGATGGTTGCGAGTGCGAGGATTTTAGCCAATGTCAAAGTAAGTAACGTACGCGCGTGTATATCTTGTCCCACAAATTTGAAGTATTCTTTGCAAATAATCAAATAATAAGCATTACGAGCAAAAATATTTGTGGAAAGCCTAAAGTAGTGGGTTGCGATTTGTGTAGTAAAAGAAATATATTGCGAAGAAACTTTGTGACTCTTTTAATACATCGAAACTTATTTTAAAACTATGTGGCATATAATTAAAGAGCGAACTAGCAAACTTTCAAATAAAGATAAAAAAAATATAAAACTAAAAATTAAGAATATTCTAACTGAAGACCCCGACGAGGTCGTAAACACTTTTAATAAATTCTTTACATCAGTGGGGGCTCAGGACAGCGCGCGTGGCCGTCCTGCGCTCGCGACTACCGCTAACTCCATCTACCTGCAGCCCGTGGAACCTAGCGAAGTCTATACAATTATCCGTAACCTTAAAAACAAACACAGTTTTGGCTACGATGAGATGCCACCAACCTTAATAAAAAAATGTGCAGAAAAGTTAGTCGAACCTTTAACTTTTTTAATAAACCAATCCTTTCTAGAAGGCGTATTCCGGAAATACGTTCTTAAGATATATCTATTATAAAACCTATACACAAAAAAGGAAGCCGAACAGATTGTAACAGCTACCGCCTTATAGCGCTATTATCTACCTTTTCTAAAATATTTGAAACCACAATGTCTTCGTGCCTTTACTACTTCTGTGAAATATATAAATGAAAAACAATATGCAGGAGGTTTATTGTTGGATTTGAGTAAAGCATATGATAGGGCTTCATATGATATTTTATTGAATAAACTCTTCAACATTGGCGTGAGAGGAATAGCACAAGATTGGTTTGCATCGTATCTTAAAAATCGTATTCAATATGTTGAGGTTGAGCATCATAACTTTCACTCAGGAATTATCTTTTAATAGGACATTTAACCACGCTCTGCTACCATTTTAAGTTTTTGTAATGTATTTTAATAATATAACAGTTTATAAAGCAATATTATTCAGTTTTAATAAATAGAACAACTTCATAGGAACAATTATGTTTTAACAAGCAGTGACAAAGTCAAGGTGTAAACAGTAAAGAGCGTTGATATAGCAACACGATATACGATCTCTTCACAGGACTATTCCCAGTGTTACTTGTACGACCCCTTTTCTTTTGCCAAATCAGATCTTGACTCCAACTGGCTTCGTCAGTTCGAGCATTCTATCCAGGATAAAGGCCGCCATTACGGAGAAATCCAACCCAAGATCCCCCTTAAGCCATGGTTCTTCCGGTTTCGTCAAGCCAGCGAACGGACCACCTCAGTAATTTGCAGACTACGCATAGGTCACACCTATACTCCGGTCCGCCTGCCAGTGGCGTAGCGTGGGTCTCGGCCGCCCGGGGCGGATGAAAATTTTGCCACCCCATTGCTTACGTATTTCAAATATTTATACGATTTTTTTTTTTGATATTTTTGTTATTTATTCTGAAATTTTGCCGCCCCCTAAAAGTGCCGCCCGGGGCGGCCCCCCGCCCCTACCACGCTACGCCACTGCCACCTGTACAGATGGGGCATAATCCAATCCCCCCTGTGTGCATGTGGTTTAGAGGACGGCACGGTGAACCACATATTTTTCAACTGCCCGGCCAGATCGGTACCTCTATACCAGCTGCTCCCCCCCTGTATCCCCAAACCCATAGATTTTAAATCCACTTCATCTTGCCTCCTCTAACAAAAAAATCCTAAACTTACTCATTAAGTTTATTAGCAAAGAAAAAATCAAACTTTAGGTGCTTTCTCCCGCTTTTGTACCTCCCTTTGTCACTTTTTATTGTTTGCGTTCTGTAATCGTATAAATGTTTTGTGTTGTCTGTACATACTGTGTATGTCCATTACAGGTGTTCAACAAACACACGCAAAAACTACAACTACCGTTTAGGAATCAAAATTAAAAACCGGTCAAACACAATATATACTTTGCTGCTGTCAGGAGTCATTGGCAATAGTGGTTGTCAACCAAAAGCAACCGGTTGCCATTATACAAAAATTGAAGTTGAAAAAAAAAGTATTTCGCGCCAACCTAACTGAAACGTCAAACATGAATGTAATGAATGTAATGTTATGTCAGCGGTTCGGCTTTAGTTAGTTGATCGTTACAGTTATTAATTTTATAATTGTAGCTACTTTCCGAATGAACTTGTGAATCAAACTTAATCATCATGGCTGATTCTCTGGGTAATTATGTTTAAAGCTATTCGTTTTAGCTTGTTTAGCGAGTTTTTTAAATTTATGATTTGTGAAATACGTTTTGTACGTAACCTTACTGTATACAATTTTCAGCCGGACAAAGGGCTAAACGCCAGAAAACTGATAAGCACGGGCGGTTGTCGGCGTTGGAAAAGCTTAGGGACCTTAAAGGGAAAGGAGTGAAGAACAAGTACGATGTGGATGAGGTCGAGAACGTGTACGACACCGTGGACGAGCGGGAGTACAGCGCGCGCGTGCAGAGCCGCCAGCACGACGACTGGATCGAGGACGGTGCGTGCCAGGCCGGGATGCAGTCACTCCCCATGCGCTCGTCCCAACCCACGTGGCTGCCTCGCTCTTTGGGATCTGGGGGTGCCATCATGGATTCCGATCAAGTGTTGCGCGGACTCTGACTTATATAGGCATTAGAAAATATTTATTAGTCATAATCTAGTGGTTGCGTATCTTACTCTTAGGTGGGCCCAACACAATTTGATGAAGTCCACAGTTTACAAAAGCAGGCTTCTTCCATGCGCCTCTCGCAGCATTACGCGGGTTGAGAATGAGTCTATCCATTATAAATCTTTATTGATTTAATTTATTTTCAATGCTGATCAAGTTTTGTTTTGAAGCAGCATTAGGCATGATTTTGCTTGACACAAAGCTTATTGTTTAATTCCCATTTTTTCAGATGGAACTGGATATGTTGAAGATGGTCGAGAAATTTTTGATGATGATGAAGTTGATGACTCATACCTGTCATCTAACAGTAAGGAAGCTGGACGTGGACAGAAAAGAAAAGCCCGTGTTGCAGCTCCCACTGCAAAGGGCAATATCAGGAATTTATTGGGTGCAATGCCTACCAAAAAGAAAGAGGTGGCTATTAAATAAAAATAAAATAAAAAACATTTGTTGCTTGTTATGACAATTGTTACTTTGGAATATATACTAAAATATGATGTTATATTTTCAGGACACCAAAATATCAGAAGACAATATTCTGTGTGATATTATGTCAGATTTGGATGGGAATCCATCACCAGTTGATGTCAAACCAAAACCTTTAACTGTTGGTAAAAATAATAGCATTGAGTCCAGCAAGAAAGATGCTCAAAATTATTTTAAAGGCCTTTCCTCCATTACCAAAAAACCATCAAGTGTATTTGGCAAACAGATATTATCTGAAGTCAAAGTAGAAGAGCCTGTAGGAACTGTAAGCTTTATGGGTTATATTTATACTATTATCTCATTCAGAGTAAGAAATACTCTTACAGGTCCTTGCATTTATTTAAAAAATTTGTTACAGCTTTACCCTAATTTGAACCTATTATTATTTTTCAGGAAAACATTAGTGAGAATCCAAAATCCGAAATTAGTAAATCTACTACTGCATGGAAAATTGATCAAGAGATCAAAAAAGAGCTGGAGGACAGTGCAGCACAAGACATTGAAGAGTTCCAGACACAAGACATCGACTTTTCTGAGGATTTTAATAATGAACCCCCTCCTGATACAACTGCTGAAAAAGTGAAAACAGAAGAAATCCCAAGCACATCTGCTACTATTACGGATGTAGCTGAAGAGTTCCTAAATGAAAATTTTGAAAATTTTCCCGAAGCTAAGGAAGCTGCACCAAAGAAGTTGAAAGAGCTATCTAGTACTTGGCCAGAGCAGATGGGAGACAATCAAGCAACTGCCTGCATTCAAACTGACGGCCAACTGCCACTGCAAACAAATGAGAATGGAGAGAAGATACTAAAGTTCTTCTGGCTAGATGCTTGGGAGGATCGCTTTGTGAAGCCAGGGGTAGTCTATTTGTTTGGAAGAGTGTATGTGCAGCCTAACAATAAAAAAGCAGGAAGTGTGTCATGCTGTCTGGTAGTGAAGAATGTTGATCGCCAGTTGTTCCTCCTACCACGAGAATATGTAAGTATGCACATTCAAGTATTTCCTTTGGTATGTATCACAACTAATTAGCAATTTTTCCACAGTTTGACCAAACTTATGTAAAAAATATCTATTCTCTGCACTGCATACTGGCGCAGATTTGGCAAATGATATGATCGTATCAGGTATTGCCAAGTAAATTAAACTGCTTAGAGCAACAGAAACATTACAAAACTAAGCAATCATTAATTGATTGGCTTGTTTGATGATATTTTACCTTCTGTTTAGTAGATACAGTACACATAATATTCTGATTTTTTTTTGTGTCATGCAACTGTTTTTTTACAAGCTTTTATTTTAACATTTGTTTTTAGCATTTGTAACAGTTACCATGAAGGTTATCGTGATGAAGAAATTTTATTGTAATGTGATGATGGGACTTGGGATTAAAAGTACTATAAAATGCTTGAAAATAAATAATTGTATTATTGAAATTTTATAGATAATTGATTAAGCAGCGCAGATTTGTTTTTTTAATGTATGTGTTTGTTTTTCCTTCCAACATGGAGCAATGCCATTTTCAGTACCCGGCCATAAAGATTGCATGTCGGTCTTCTCGGCTAATTTCGGCTTCATAGAGCGTTGTCTCGCTCTAACTTACGGTGACGCCAATTGTCTATCTTCAAAGGCCGAAGTGCAACCTTCATGGCCGGGTACTGTAGGAAATTACAATTCTGATTATAATTTTATTTTTTGCCCAAGATTAACTATCCAAATTGACTATTATAATAACTTTGTTCCCAACTTTAGCGACTTGCTTGGCCAGGCTGCAGCAATCGCCACACTGGCTCAGCGAATTTTTTTTCATGTAAATTGCGTGACGTCTCTTTATATATAAACGACTCGTTGCTTTATACAATATACAGGGTGTTTCACAACAAACCGAAAATTAATGATTTAATTTTAATCTTTTTTTCATGTAATTTACTAGTTAAGTACCTTTAACGTGAAATTCCAAGACTAGTACATTCTCTTAGCGAGTGCTCCCTGAGTTTGGTTTTTACTTTTTATCTCAGATTTAGCAAGCAATGTGAATGAGTGATACCTTAAAAGAAAGAACAATAAACAGGCATGTTTCTAAAAATGTTTGAACATTTCAAGGATTTTTTTTAATTTTTTTTTATAGCACAGAAAAATGACTGTTCCAACCTAAGACATTTTTAGTAATTTCGATTGCCTCCATTTTGTTTTTCTGGCAAGAAAGACACTTAAAAATTGTTTCATTTGGTCCAATACACATTAAACTATCCGAAATAAAAGATTTTGTTTCCCAATTAACGCTCATTGGGGCAATATTGACTCGTGACTATCAAATTCTGGGTATTTTCCTAAAATTTCTAAGTCTTCAATTTAAAAAAAATATATTAAATTTCGGCTAAGATATATATGGCTAAAAATGTTCAAAAATACCTCGGCTATCATCCCCTTAAAGCTTTGTATCTAGCTACCAAACACCCTGTATATATATTCCGAAATCCTACAGCAGGTGATTGGAGTTAGTTTGGCTGAACACAATGTATCTACAATATATACGAGCTCTCTTTCAAATATCCTGAATATTTCTGCAGATCTTTAGGTTGTTGACTTAACACCCGTAAAAAAATATTGACCGAAAATGTTAGTTCCTTTTTCGCGGTTCACTTTGAACAACAATGTATAAAAAAAATTGTTGACTATGATTCAAAAATCCCGAAAAACATTTACAGGGCTATTAAATTCAAACTAACCCGACAACCGACAGAAATATTCCAGAACAACTTTTTCCATGGTTTCTTTAACCTTTCATTGTGAAATTTTCAAAAAAAACTGTTCTAGTCTCGTTTGTTTCACTGATAACAATAAAAATACAAAAAGATAGACTTAAATTGATACTAGAGGTTAATAAAGTATGACAAAATGTTTCCATACATTGGTTGATATTTAAAGTGCACAGCATCAAAGAGGATTAAGCAAAAATATTTAGAAGAGTGTTCAATCAAACTAATCCAACTATCTGCTAAAATAATCCGCAGTAATTTGAAGACCCTTATGTGTATATATTATACTTCGTCCGCACAGGATCAAAATTTGCGCTGAAACTTCTTCCTCTCACCCGTCGGTAATGTATAAAAACCAGTCAAATGCGAGTCGTACTTTAGCACAAAAAATTGCGTACTACCTACCTCAACGAAATAAACCCGTTTTTTGCTTGGACACCCACTCCCATTATTTTTTATCCCATCATTTTATCCCGCGGGAAAATTGAAAAATCCTTTTGTAGTGCACCTCTTTGATCCTCAAGGAATATGTTTGCCAAATACCAAGAAACTATTTCTCTTTTTTTCTTATCCCACGGGAATTTCGCAAATTCCTAAAAGCAGTTTTCAGTTATCATAATAAACCTACTGGTATGCCAAATTTAAAGATTTTAGTAATATTAGGTATGGTAATGTAGATAAGAACATTTCAAAGTAATAATATAAATTTCTTTTACTCCCTATCCCGCGGGAATTTCGAAGTCTTGAAATTAATGTTTATTAGTTATTAACCTATTTGTGTGCCAAATTTCAAGACTAGTAATTATAGTTACGGAGATGGGCGCCCTTTTCAGTGGACAATGGGAATTTTGAAGAATCCCTCCATAGTGCACCTCAATTAATAATTATACGTTGTGGTTCTAGATAGGTAGCTACGACCTATGACATGTTTTATCGCTATCCTACGGGAATTATGCAATTTTCCGGGATAAAAGTACTCTATGTTTTAATCTCTCCCTCTCGTGAACGGAATGAGTGATCAGAAGCAATTAATTGCAGTGACACCATCATTGAGTCAATTCTGAAGCAATAATGATAAATGTAAAGAAAATGAACCGCTGACAATATCGTCGACTGGACTTATAATGATCTGTTTCGGTGTCTTAATAATACTTTGTCTACCCCGCAAGGGATAAAGACGTGATATATATATATATATGTATGTATGTTTAATCTAGGGTAACCAGCTATCTCCGTTCAAAATTTGATCCAAATCCGTCGAGCCGTTTCAGAGTGAAGAAGGAACATCCTCACGAACTTACGCATTTATAATATAACGTAGGATACTCGGTGGCAAAAAATTTGGCCCTCGCATGTATGCTATGTTGGAAATGTTATATGGGCATTGGGCTAAATTTATAGTCACGAATATATAATGTATTTTCACGGATTTAGTGCTATGCGAATATGCTGAATGTCTTATGTCTACCTGTTGTAATTAATTTAATTAGTATATATATTTAATTGCTTAATTTACCACTCTCTAATTTCGTGAGAAGCGTACCTATGTTGTATGTTGTTTATAACTTAACTATAAAAACGTAACTGTATATCTGCGGAAACTAGCTGTATTATGTGCGCGAAGGTAATAATAAAACAATGGTGTTTATTGCATTCAAGCATTTTGCTTCACCGGCACTTCACTTGTGCAGATAGCAATAATTAGATAAGCAGACCAAACATTAAATAAAAGGATGGATAGCTACGATTAAAATTAATTTGAGATCAATACATTTTCCTTTTTTAATTTTATGAACTAGCTGTTGCCCGCGACTATGTCCGCGCAGAATTAATAAAATAAAGAAATAAAATTACTTATTCCCAAAGTAAGCGCTAGTAAGGCTTGTGTTATGGGTACTAGATAGCGATATACATATATTGAGAAATACATACTTAATAGATAGAAACATTCATGACTTACCAGGACTCGAACCCAGGCAGGGTCAGTACCAACTGGGCCAAACGCGTCGTTTTGAATTAAATGAGTATAGCCTATGACGTTCATAAAATATTGCGGCTTACTATTGTTAAAAGAATTTTCAAAATTGAATTATTATTAGGTATTTTAAATCGGGTCCAGTAGACCAGAGATTACCTCCTTATACATATAATATTAGTATAGATAATATTTATTATTAATCAAATAATTTAGTAGTAGTGGGAAGCAGTGAGAGGTTGTTTTAAATTAAAAATCCCCATCAATATACCTACCTACCTACAAAATAAGATTTTTTGATTTATTTCGTTAGTTTTGCTATAGGGGGGGGGGCCTTACACGAAGATCGCTTCGAGCAAATCTCTGAGTAAATAGCCAGACAAGTCGCTAGTGCCCTAAGAGCTAACTGCATACCAAGTCTAACGTTTTTAGTGCTTGTTACCTTAGGCTCGGTCTACCCCGTAAGGGATAAAGACGTGATTTATTTATGTATGTATGTGTAGTAAAAGGTTGCGAATCGAAATAAGTGTTTATTGTCTCTATTTGTCTCGGTTTCGGTTTTTGCAGCCCAAGGAAGCAGGCAAAAGCGAGTTAGATAAAAAATATTATAAATTAAGTACTTTTCAAGTATTTATGCTCCTGACGTTCACTGCTACCGACTGTATAAATGTATATTTAAAAAAAACTCAAAGTTCGTGATCACGATCACCAATATTTTGTTTGCTATGTACATACTTGTTAATTTGTCATAACTCTATACTTACTAGTGTTTGTGTAATATAACCTGCAGATATTTATTATTTTATTTTAATTTTAATTCTTGCCCATATTCCAGAAATTAGACCCGATTACTCTGGAGCCCACAGATGAAGAGGTAACGATGATGGACGTGTATGAGGAATTCAGTAATTCTGTAGCCAGTCAGCTCGGCCTCCAAGAGTTCAAATCCCGAAAGGTCACCAAAAACTATTCATTTGATCTCTCTGATATTCCTGCCCAATCTGACTATCTGGAAGTTAAATACTCTGTAAGTATGCAGATGTTGCCTATTGCAACTTTCCTTTTTCTCGCTCATGTGTCTAAATATCTGATTTGACACACACAAGCACACACAACTGCAATATCAACCGAACCTCGCTAGGTACATTCAATAAACTAATTTATGGGATTTACTTATGTTCTACTTATAATTTATTAATTAGTATAAATTAAATTAATTAATTATCCTTAAAAAAATATCTTGTAATCAGGCAACATTTCCGGCGCCTCCGTTGGGCAAAAAGTACCAGACTTTTTCCCATATATTTGGGACGACCACGTCTTCGCTAGAGACGTTTCTGTTGGACAGGAAGATAAAGGGCCCATGCTGGTTGGAGGTGAGCGAGCCGCAGCCGGCGCCGGCCAAGGTGTCGTGGTGCCGGCTGGAGGCCGCGGCGGCGCGCGCGCAGCAGGTGCGCGTGCTGCGCGGCTCCGCCGACCAACACCCGCCGCCGCTCGTCCTCCTCACTGTAACTATGCTATTCTATTTATTTAACCCAAGACTACCCAAATCACATTCGGTAATTTCATTTTAAAATTATGCTTTCCAGATTAATATGAGAACCGCAATGAATTCACAAACGAGAAAAACCAAAATCTTGATGATTAGCTGTCTAGTGCATAACAGTTTTCCAATCAACAAGCCTCCCCCGAACCCGCTATTTCAACAACACTTTTGTGGTAAGTAAACGTGTTCGCACACTATAAATTCCACACCACTGCAGCACCCACTCAACTCACAAACTATGCGTGAAAAAGTGCAAGACGCGTTGTACACGCGCAGTCCACGCGTGTACACTACCTTTACATAATTTTCAAAAATGGTACCGTAAGAACCACGATATAGGGCTTACATATCTATATTTGGCTTTAAGCCAATTGGCTATTGCATTGTTATAGTGTGTAAGCTTAATCCTTAATTTGACGAGTGCACATAGTCAAGAATATCATTTTGTATTTTTTATTGCTATTGAATTTTACTTAACGGTACTTTAAAATGATAAACCATGATTTCTTTTAATTTTATCAAATTAAGGGCTAACACAACATAAAGTGTGAGCGGAAGCCGTATCGCGTCACTCGAACTGTTTTGTGTCACTTCAATCCTTGAATTATGCGCATTCCATAATGATCCAGTGTTTATATGTTTTCAGTGATGACGAAATGCAATGATTCGTGGCCACTGGACATCAAACAGGCCATAAGCCAATACAAAGCAACGAAGCTAACGAAATGCGACACTGAGAGAGAACTGCTCAACTACTTTATGGTACAGTTTTGGAAAACAGATCCTGATTTGGTGGTCGGTCACGATCTTCAGGGTTTTCAGCAAGATTTATTAATCGGAAACATACTAGATCTGAACATACCGAACTGGTCCCGCCTTGGACGCCTAAAGAGGTCGGTTGCGCCTCAACGGAAATTTGCAAGCAAAGATGCCTTTCTTGGACGACTCGTCTGCGATATTAAACTTTCGGCTATGGAACTGATCAGAGCCCGGAGTTTTGATTTGGACGCGTTGTGCATGAGCGTGCTGAAGATGAGCGAGGGCGCGCGCGCGGAGGTGGGCGCCGAGGAGCTGCCGCGCTACTACGAGAGCAGCCGCGCGCTGCTGCAGCTGGTGGCGCTGGCC
The DNA here is from genome assembly GCA_932294345.1 of Pandemis cinnamomeana. Taxonomy (NCBI): domain Eukaryota; kingdom Metazoa; phylum Arthropoda; class Insecta; order Lepidoptera; family Tortricidae; genus Pandemis; species Pandemis cinnamomeana. The sequence continues at coordinate 14,154,383 of OW028702.1, forward strand.
ATGCAGGACGCCGCCCACGTGCTGCGCATCATGTGCGAGCTGCACGCCGTCCCGCTGGCCTTGCAGATCACGCAGATCGCTGGCAATGTCATGTCGCGGACGCTGATGGGCGGTAGGTCGGAACGCAACGAGTTCTTGTTGCTGCACGCTTTTACGGAAAAAGACTACATTGTGCCAGATAAAACATATGGAAAAAAGGCTGCTGCTGACGACGCATTTGATGACGAAAACCAACAAGGGGCTAATGCTTCAAAAAAACAAGGAAAAAAGAAAGCCGCTTATTCAGGCGGCCTCGTGCTCGATCCTAAAAAAGGGTTCTATGACAAACTAATCCTTCTCCTGGATTTCAATTCCTTATATCCGAGTATCATTCAAGAGTACAACATTTGTTTTACTACGATCAAGAGAAAAAATTCATGCGCTTCTGATGAAGACGTGAACAATCTCGTGTTACCCGATTCTAGCAGCGAGTTAGGCGTGCTGCCCACGCAAATACGAAGACTCGTCGAGAGCAGAAAGGAAGTAAAAAAGTTGATGAAATCTTCTGATCTATCCCCCGAACAGCTAATGCAGTACAACATACGGCAGACGGCGCTTAAGCTGACCGCCAACTCGATGTACGGCTGCCTCGGGTTCGCGCACTCGCGCTTCTACGCCAAGCCGCTGGCGGCGCTGGTCACGCTCAAGGGGCGCGCGCTGTTGCTGGAGGCGCGCGACGCCGTCACAAGGCTGGGCTACGACGTGCTCTACGGAGACACCGACAGCCTAATGGTCGACACCAATTGCCTCGACCTTGACCATGTCTACAAGATCGGCAATGATCTCAAGCGCGAAATTAACAAGAAATACAAGCAGATCGAACTAGACATTGATGGCGTATTCAGGTATCTCTTGCTTTTGAAAAAGAAAAAATATGCTGCTGTGTTAATCAGCAAGAACAAGAACGGTGAATATATATTTACTCAGGAGCACAAAGGATTGGATATCGTTCGACGGGATTGGTCTCAGCTGGCTGCAGAGGCGGGAAAGTTCATTTTGACACAGATACTGTCTGAACAGAGCGCGGATGAGCGTTTGGAAAACATACAGGCTCATCTCCAGAAGCTGAAAGACGACTTGGTGAGTGGTTCGATGCCCCTGTCTGTACTGACGATAACGAAACAGCTGACTAAGAATCCGAATGAGTATGCTGACAAGAATGCGCAGCCACATGTTCAAGTTGCACTGAGACTCAATATGAAAAATAGTAGACGTTTTAAAAAGGGAGACATAGTTCCCTATATTATATGTGAAGATGGAACTGCTAATTCCGCAACGCAGAGAGCTTATCACATAGAAGAACTTAAAAATTCGGAACATCTGAAAGTGGATTACAAGTACTATTTGGCACACCAACTCCACCCCGTCATATCACGAATATGCGAGCCCATCGAAGGCATGGAGCCGGCGCGCGTCGCGGACTGCCTCGGCCTCGACCCCTCGGGCTACAAGCAGGCCGCCAAGAAGGAGAGCGCGGCCACGGACTCGTACGAGGTCGAAAACGAGCAAGAGAAATATAGGCACTGTAAGGAGTTTGTGTTTGTCTGCGTGAACGAAAATTGCAAAATGGAGAATAAAATAAAGGAAACTTTTACAAAATTGGAAAAGGAGTCTGTAACATTTTTGGAGTGCTGCCAAAATGTAAAATGCTCGGTAAAACCCGTAGATTACTTGGCTTGTATTGAGAACGAGCTGAGCTCGCAGCTGCGGCAGTGGCAAGCGCGCTACTGCGCCGGCTGGCTGGCGTGCGAGGACCCGGCGTGCGCGCACCGCTCGCCGCGCCTGCCGCAGGCCTTCGCCGGTGGCCACCCGGTCTGCCCCGTTTGCCAGAAGGGCGTCATGTTCAGGGAATACACCGAGAAAGACCTCTACCTTCAAACTAACTTCTACCTCTTCCTTTTCGATGTCAGCAAAAATAACACAACAAGTAAGTAACAATAACAACATAAAAGTGATGATGGGCAACGCAAAATACATGTATGTATCTATCTACATTCTGGTCATAAATTTAAGTGGAGACTGAAAATGATTGATACGGAACTGTAAGATAATGACACCTTCATGTGGGTCCATCTCACCAAAACCTGTATGGCTTAATTGGCATGTCATAAAAAATAATGTCATCTCATTCTCGTCATCAAGTGTAATATAGTTTGGCCTGGGGGTCGATGAGTCAGTGAAACAGTCAGGACTTTTCTTTTTATATAATACTAGCGACCCGCCCCGGCTTCGCACGGTATTTTATGCATGTATTATACATATAAACCTTCCTCCTCCACTCTATCTATTAAAAAAAACCGCATCAAAATCCATTGTGTGGTTTTGAAGATATAAGCATACATAGGGACATAGGGACATAGGGACAGAGAAAGCGACTTTATTTTATACTATGTAGTGACTAGCTGTTGCCCGCTACTTCGTCCGCGCAGGATTTTAATTTGTAGCGAAGCTCTAATCTAATCTCTCATTAAATTTAGTAAAAGAGTTAGATTCGTGTGGACCTTACCAAGATCACAGTTTCTTATAAAGGAATATCCCTTAATTTTTATATTAATTTTATATTTATTACATTATTATTTCATTATATCCACTCGGACGTTATTGTATAATTGAGTAATAGTCATAACAATCCAAACCGCCATCATTAAAATTATCGGTATTGGTTAGTCAGCTGGACTAAATAATTATCTTTATTCCTTATCCCGTGGAGATTCCGGGTGATCTTGGAAACATTTATCAGCTGTCGTCCCACCTACTTGCCTTGTACGCCGAATTTCAAGCCTTTAGTAATTATAGTTAAGGAAATAGGGCCACATTCAAACAAAAGTCAATTCCTTAAAATCATTTTAATCTACGTGTTCAGTATATAGGCTACCTCTATTCCAAATTCCGGGTCTACGAACACCCAAGGGCTTTGAAACCACCATAATCTATGAAACCGAATATGCTTTTATGACACTCCACTTTTTAAAATATTTTTATTAAAATAGTAGTCTTTAAACGCATCTGTGTATGGAACTACTATACTTAGTACGCTTGTTCGCAGGAGTCCGAGTAGCGCCGCACGTCGCTTCAGCTTTTCAAGTTCTGAAGGAGATGACCGAAGACTGGCTGACCCATTCAGCTTATTCGATAATCGATCTTTCGAAACTCTTCCGTTTCTTTTCCGTTGACCCTAAAGCTGGAGCCAGAATTAAGTCAGAAGAGCTCGAGATCGATATCTTACCTGAGACTGAACACGAAGACGCCTTGATGGAATGGGGCTCACACTGACGTTATTTTATATTTACACACTTATGACCTATGTAAAATATTTATAAATAGAAATCTGAGTAAAATTATTTCTAGAACTGCATTCGAGCTTCTGACTGCCCGGAATAATAAAATCACTCTGTCAATATCACTTTAAATATATTGTCGCATATATATTTTTCTCACTAGGTGTGAGTCACACCAAGTTACTTTAACAATAACTATAGCCATAAACATACATTTGGACATAATATTGCATAGATTTTCTTTCAAATGTGCGTCAAAATCATTGGTAATAGTTGAAACGACTGGACGGATTTGGATAAAAATTGGAACGGAGATAGCTGGTATCCTAGATTAAATTATAGACTACTTTTTATCCCGCGGGATAGCGATAAAACGTGGCATAGGTCGCACGTGGCTAGCTGCCTAGAGTCGCGACCTAAACTTATTGCAAAATGGGGTTTATAAGTCCACTAAATAAAGAGGCATTTCTAAAGTAGCGTAATTAATACAATTTATTATGAAATCTATTTAATTTTTTCCCGCTCTTTAGTGAATCATTTTGTAACTTATCCAACTTATAATGCCTAATACCCGCTACGGACTCGTGGTCCCACTGTTATAACAATGGCTAATTACATTCCACCATAAGGTGGACGGAACCCCGCTTTTCCGGGGCTCCTATTTCTGTGCAGTTTGCTCTTCGGGCATTTAAAGATACCTAACGAACCTAACCTAATTTTATTATTTCTAGTGAAGATTTTTATACGAACAGTGGAACCACGAGTAATACACTCTCGCGCAAACTGTTCATTATTGTTTATAAATATTACTTTTCCCAATGCAAAAGTTAGGTACATCAAATATACCTAAATCGTTATCGCTATGCCTATATCTATGATTTGAAGAGTTCAAGAAGTGAAGAGACAAAAAAATAATTTTCCAAATCGGTCTACAACTGATAGTTCTGAGGAAACAAAAAACAACCGAATTGCAAACCTTTTAATAGTATTTTATACAATCGTTGCATAATGAAGGCTCTTAAAGTCGAGTACCGTGTTTAGGCCATGAGGCTTGCCGAGTGGCCTAAGTAAAGTACCTACGCGTGCTATACCCCTACACCACCCATAGCAGGTTACCGTCAAGGAATGACGAGGATCCGGGTTCGATTCCCGGCCGGGCTTTTCGGATTTTTCTGTGTTCTAATTTTCAGTAACGTTTAGAAAGTTAATTTGTAACGGTACAACCGTAAAAGTAAACATAAAAAATCAAGAAGTAAAAAAAATCTTGATTCATTTGATAGTACCAAACGTCCTTTTTTTGAAGTCGGTTAAAAATCAATTCAATTCAATTTTTACGATGGCCCCATCGACCGATGCTATGATCTCGCCAATGTCAAAGGATTAAAAATACATTCAAAAATCTTGTGACAAAATGTCGGCAGCATCCCAAGGAACACAGAAAGCATTTTAAGCCTTTGTAGAACTGTCCGTATAAACTCAAGTTCACCGACCGTCTTGACGCTTCATATTAGCATTTCAAACCCATTATGATGCTTTACACAGTAACTATAATGATTAGATAATGGCATATCAAAATGCTTTGGTAAAGCCTTTAGTTTTAGTGCAGCAAACCACAACGCAGCTGCACAGCTTTCAGCGGTTTTTAGTGCATTTGGATCTACAATAGCATTCTTAATTTAATTTTCATTTCATTTCTATTCTTTACTAAAATAAATGAAATTTAAAGCATTTTTAGCTATTTAATATGAAGTGACACAGTAACGTAAAAATCATACACTGACATACTAAAAACAAAATCGAAAAGGTATAAAAAAATAATAAAAAACATAAAAACCATAAAAAGGTTGGCTGTCGCCAACATGGCGCCCCGCGGTGCAAAGCACCAGTATGCTGTTCGAGTGGAATTTTCACACATGTGCTTTCAAAAATTAGGCCCCTGTTTTCTAACTTATTCCCCTTATTCTTATATTATTATTATATTATTCCCTTTGAACCGGGGTACACGGCGGTTACTCTGCCTCGTGGCCATGTCCCTCTGGGAAAGGATACATCGGCGATAAAAACCAAAATCCCCGACCTTCAAATGAGTCACTGGATGGGGAGGTGTGTATCGACATAATCTCTTTAATGTCATTATAGCTGAATTCGTGAAGCTTTCTATGATCTCCAAATTTATCACTCGAACAGTTAAACAGGTGATCAGAGCCATAGCGTTTCTCATGACTTCTACCAGTACTGATGGTGACAGGACCGAAATAATCAGGGCCGACATTTGTGAAGGGTCTTAGATGATTAGAAAGTCTCGCTTCAGGAAGGTCTCCGGTAAAAGGTGTCAGCGGAAGAGCCTTCATCATTCGATAAAAGAGATAAAATTTTGCAAGTTTCTTCACAGATGGCCGGCATAGAATTTGCACCTCAGTTTGTTCACTTCTGTGAAGGAAGGCACCAGCTGAACAATGGAATGTTTGTCGTCGAAAGTGACGGGGTTTGGTTCAATATCCACGCCTTGAGCACGTGCAATCCTCCCGACGAGCCGAAGATTGTCTGAAGACCGATGAAAATCATGATCTTAGTTTCGAGTCCCTAGACCAGGAATGTTACGTATACATAATTGGGAATGGATGATTATTTTGAAAGTGCTTGGTGATTTTTCTATTGATAGGAATAACCATCCTTAGCTACGGAAAAAAGTTTCAGATTTTTCCGTCGAGCCATATATTTTATAAAAATAAAAACATTTTACTCTGTCACTCGGCGGCCCCTATACGGAAGTACGCAGTACGCCAATGACATAATCAAATTAAAAAAAAAAATGCTGCTTGAATCTGTGGTACACGATGGCATTTGTAGCTAAAAAAAGCAACGGCTAAGTGGCGCCGTCTGTAGATTGTTCGTGTTACTAACCAAACATGGGGAATTTCAATAAAAATGACCATAATATACATTTTTTTTCTCAGATTTCCCAATTATTGGGTTATTTCTACTCCGAATCAAAAACACTACTGAAAGTTATATGAGAAACGTATGGTAATTTTAATGAAATCCCAAATAGGTGGTTTAGTACCAACAACAATCTACAGACGGCGCCACTTAGCCGTTTCTTTTGCTTGTTTTAGCTTCCGAGTGCGGTGCTATCAATCAATGTCAGTGACAAATGTCATTGTGTACCACAGATTCAAGCAGCATTTTTTTTTTTAATTTGATTATGTCATTGGCGTACTGCTTACTTCCGTATAGGGGCCGCCGAGTGACTTGAGTAAAATGTTTTTATTTTTATAAAATATATGGCTCGACGGAAAAATCTGAAACTTTTTTCCGTAGCTAAGGATGGTTATTCCTATCAATAGAAAAATCACCAAGCACTTTTAAAATAATCATCCATTCCCAATTATACCTATGTAGGTATAGATACACGATTGTTGTTATGAAAACATGTAATTTAATTATTTACGTGCTGTTTAATGTTGCCCGCTGCTAAAGTCGAACAGAGTACGCTGGTAATTTTTACACGAGGTAGGTACACTCATGGTACACTAATGTTATGACATGATGAGCTTTAATAACGTTACAGAACAATTTATATACATAGATATTCTGGTGTCACTTCCATTCCTTGATTACTTAACTGCACAACCGCGTTTTCTTGTTTGGTTAAAATTTCAATACCTATATGTACCTACCATTACGAGTGCGCGCGCATTTTTGGATAGTGTCGATATCTCTTTTTTTCTATGGTCGATATACAATACATATGTATGTATGCCATTATAACAACGCAGCTTTTGCGTATGTGTGCTGGGCTGTATGTAGTAGGTAGTGTAAAAAACGTCATTACGGCGTCATCCAGACCTTTATAACGTTATAAAAAAAAACGATATAATAGCGGTATATATCGTTTGTGTTTAAAATTTCGTTCAAACAAATTCTATATTCCTTCATAACGTTATATCATATCATAACGAAAAGAAAACCGTAACTTTACGAAATAGCGTTATAGACCTTTAAAACGTTATGAAAAAAACGATATAATACCGGTATAATGTCGTTTGTGTTTAAAGAAAACCATAACGTTATGAAATAGCGTTAGGTATAATAACGCTATGAAACTGATTATGAACTACTACTATGATATCAACTTTACGGCCTAGTCCCACGAAACAAATTTGTCATTGCATATGTTTGTCGCACGTTATATAGAGCGGGTGTTATAGAGTGTAAGAAAGAGATGGTCTATAACGTTATTATATCACTTGCCGAAGTATCGATATATATCGCTATTAATAACGTTATAATGAATACCGCTACAGAATAAATAATGTTTTATTAAAAAACGCTATTCGGTAATATAACGTACTGAAAAATAGCGCTACCTAAAAACGTTTTATTGAAAAATGCTATTCGATAATCTAACGTTATGAAAAATAGCGTTACGCAAAAATAACGGTAATTAAAGGTCTGGCGTCATCCCCCATCGGCTATGGCAGAAAAAAATGTTTCAAGATTTGATTCAATGCGTATTCCAGTCTTATTCCACCGAGATTATTTACTAGGCAAGTAACCGATTAAATCGCGGATAATAAAAAACAACTACACAATAAAATCTAGTTTATTGGCAAAAGCACAACAATTATGTATTTAGGTTAAACAATATTTCATAAAGCCTAATTGTTGGAAAAAACTTAGCAAAATAGCGAAATAGGAATTACAAGTTATATCCTCGGGGAACTCGTAAACAGCAATTTTATTAATTGTAAATTAATATGCATTTTATATTTTTATGAAACGTACGTTACTTCTTTTAACAGTATTATAACTTTATAACCAAGACGGGTATTAAGCGGTCGGTCTATAGAGAAGATCAAACTGAAGTACTCTACCTACTCAGTTTTTTTTTACACGGTACCTAAATATCCTGTTGTCTTATTTGTGTTGTATTGATGAAATGACATGACATAGCTACATGTCCCTTTTTTACAATAATGTCAAAGAAACAAAATGGTAAAATTTATTGTAAACTAGCGACCCGCCCCGGCTTCGCACGGGTGCAATCAGTGTTCCTCTAATATGTTACGCATGTATTATACATATAAACCTTTCTCTTGAATCACTATCTATTAAAAATAACCGCATCAAAATCTATATATCTATATAGATCTAAGCATACATAGGGACAGACAGACAGCGGAAAACGACTTTGTTTTATACTATATAGTGAAGGAAAGTGGTCGCTATTCAAAAGGCTAAATTTTTTACAATCGTTTGACAGTTTCTTGATCACTTTTATTCGTGTGGCTTACCGAATGCATCGATTTTTATGAGCCAATTCAGACGATGCGAGAAGCTTGATGTGAGTTACGTCGCATTGCCGTCAAAGATGGATCACTTACATTTGTACATTATTTGTGATGGCTGTGGATTTCCACAGTCGCGCAGCCCCGCAACGTACTCGCTGGACTAAGCGATCTTATAGAAATGCGTGAGATAATACTATTGGCCAATCAGGTTCTTTGCTAACCGCATGATAAGATAGCAAATTTTATAAATAACTAGCTTTTGCCCGCGACTTCGTCTGCTTACTTAATTTATGGGTCCTGAGGAAAATACATTTCTTAACCGGCGTTTTCTACCTATAAACAACATTATTTCCAAATTTCATGTCTCTAGTATTCATACAAACTTGTTAGAGCCCTTAAACCACCTTAATCCGTCCCTGACTTCTCCTACCTATAAACTTCCTTCCTTAAATCGACTTAATAAACAAAGTCTCTCAAAGTTTTTCAGGAATATTTCAGCAAGTGATTGGGCTGGTTAGACTGTACACGCCTACAATTTTTCATTTAAATTATTGATTGACAATTTAGTACCGTCCTTAACGCGGGGCACTTTGAACATCGATCAATGTATCGAAACATAGTATTTTGACAACTATGATTCAAAAATGTAGTCAAACCAACCCAATTAGATTACAATTTAGAAGAGATGTTATGTTTGAAATGAAAGCTATGCCTATCTACAAATTTAAGGCAGCATTACTAGCATGCCTCAAATCACGAATACTCAAATAGGTCCGTCACTATGTTTGTCTAATAAAATTAATTACGTTATTGTACCCTGGTACACAAGAAAAATCTCGTGTCTCCAAGTAAGACGCGGTTTGACCAGGTTTCTAATAATTAAATGCACTGAGTGGATAGTGCTAATAACACGATGCTCCATTACGTCGTTACCAATGTCTGCTTTGACGAATTTTGTCTCTTATAAAATCCTTAGAAATTGTATACATGCACCTAAATTTAACTGATATCAATCATTTCATATTAATTACCAAGCTTGATTCTAGTAATAACCACGACCTCTGCCTCTCATAGGCCCGCCGCGTCCCCCGAAGTTTCCTCTTCCTCTTCGGCCATAATTGCTTTGCTCGTAGGTGCCGAACTGTTGATTCACGTGTTCACCTTGGCGTATACCGTAGTTATCTTGCATTCTACCATTCATGTTGTTGGGCCTGGGTCCTTGGTGATTGTATGAATTGTCCTGACCAAAGTTGTTATTGTACCCGGGCGGCCTCAAAAGAGGTCCCCTGACATCAGGCGCATTATTCATTGGCCTTTGATCCCAAACGTTTTGATTAAAGGACTCGTTTATGTTGTGAGTACCGAAGTTGGATTGGTTCGGTGGTGGCCCTCTTTGAGATGGCCCTTGCTGGCTATTGAAGGGAAGATGTGAATGTTGATGTTGTTGCTGGTGATATTGCTGATGTTGTTGCTGTAGCTGGTGCTGATGATGCTGGTGCTGATGATGTTGCAGCGGGGGCTGCTGATTGCCGTATGGGGTAGGTTGTTGTACAGAAGATGTTAACAATGAACTAACAGGCAAATTACTGGGAATGTTCGGAATTATCGGTTTGATAGAGTCCAAAGAAGGAGCGAGAGGCGGCATTGGAAGGTCTCCAAAAGAGCGAGGCTGTGGGCTGGTGGCGACGACGTCGGCCGTGCCCGCCGCCGTGGACTGGATCGACGCCTGCACCAGCGCCAGCAGATTTGCTGCTGAACTTGTGCTTTTCGACACTTCTACAGGTGGAGTTTTGATAACTTCGGTTTCAACTACCAGTGTTTTCGTCTCTTCTAACGATTTTTTAACAATTTCCATTTCCTGACGAATTTGATTTTCTTTCACTTTCTGCGTAACGGACTGGAGTACCTGAAATGAAATAGTGTAAGTAATGTGCGCTGGCTCCCAAACCATAACTTCCATAAGGTCGGACTACGTTGTTTGTTTGCAAAGAGTAACCTGACTCCTTGATTCACAGTCACGACGCACAGCCAAATCCACTTAAGCTACAGATTTAAATTTTGGCAGGCATATTCCTTCTGTGTCACAGAGGTGAACTAAGGTTTTATTTTATTCCCATTTTAGCGTGGATAGTAAATCTCTCTCAGCCTAGTCTTAATCCCCATTATTTTGGATCAGCTCTCCTCTCGACAATTGGTCCCGTGTGGGGATAGTGAATAATGAATAAATGAGCTTTATATGTTGACTGCTTGCAGTGTCTCCCTAACTATAATATGGAATATTCATGATTTTTTTCATGGCTTTAATTAAAAGCTTATGTAATTAAGCAATTTAAAAAGTATATATTTCAAATAACTATGAATAACCGAGATATAAGCTATTAAAGATTTGTTTCTATTTCTTTCTAGGAAATCGGAATTTTAATATAGTGTTTACATGGGCCCATATACATATATGGGCATTGTGACATGTGATATGACGTCACATATCAAATAGGATCTCTCTTTCTAATCGCTGACTTAACCGATATTACTCTCAATTTCACTTTTTGTCATCTTTTTTACGATGTTTTCATATTTTACTAAGAAATGTGATATTTTTTAAATGCATATTCCCTATTATTTATCTAGAAATTTGTGTTTTGCCAGGCTGTAAAATTAATGTTTTGTTGTAAGGATCATTAAACATAGGATGATTCAATAAGCGATTCTGACTGATTGGCATTGGACATTTTTTTGAAGCTGTGCTTTTTAACACTTTTATTTAATAAAATGGACTATTTCAAACAAATAATTTGAATATTATGCTTTTACGTACTTAGGTTTTTTATAAATTTTTCGCCGTTTCATAATTTGTTAATTTTCGCGCAATCCCAATCGCTTTCGTTAAGCAATAAAAAAAAACGATTTTGTCTATACGTAAACGTCAAAATATACATTAAAGTGGTCTTCGCAACAATACATCCTGTAAACTTCGAAATATTCAACATTACCTTACGTACACCATCTGATTTTCACAATATTTTGGTTGGGGATATTGTTCGAGTCATTGTTGCATTCCGGTATAATACATTTTTTATAAATACCTATCCATGGTGTATTTCTCCGTTTTATACTTTGAATTTGCTTTTATATCTAACGTTTGTAGGTTAAGTAGGAATGGAATGTTATCATGTAGATGTGACAGTTACCGTAGCTGAACTTGTTTTTTTTAATTTTATGGCAAACATTGAATGCCTGATTCTGCCAACAAAACAGGTCGTTAGGTCAAACAAAGGTCAAAAGTACTTTTATAAAAAAATCTGCAATCGTAAAGTAGTTTTGAAACTAGACAGGATAAATCGCATAATTGATTGTTTTCTTCCGAACAGTTATCGAATTGGAGCATACTAAAAAAAATGAACAATGCCAATTGTGTTTCTACCAGACTATGGTGAAGCCGAAAAGAAAGGTAATAGTTTTGCCAGTCTATTCATACAATCTCGTCACAATTACAGCGATGCAGCTTAATTTCGTATGAATTTTGCATCTTTTCGCCGTGATTTCGTTGATTGCACTTGCAGCATCAGCATGAAAACGGGAGACGGTATTTTGTCTTGATTTATAACAATTATTGCAAACAGTGACAAGTGAAATTGCTTTCGTTTAATCCATGCATGCCAGCTATTGTGAATTTATATGTACATATACCAACATTTATCCGTTTAACAATACAGACCTCTTCGACAGTATAGTCGTCATCGTCGCTGTCGACAGGTATGGGTTTTGCGGGAGCGGGAGCGGGCGCCGGCGCGGGCGCGGGTGCGGGCGCGGGCGCGGGTGCGGGTGCGGGCGCGGGCGCGAGGGCGGGGGCGGGCACGGGCGGGGCCGTGGCGGCAGCCGCGCTCACGTACTGCCGCAGACGCTCCACGCGCTGCGGCTCGCGCGCCTCCAGCTTCTTTAGATAGGCGATGAGACTATGTTGCTCCTCCGCCGATAACTCGTTGAAATTTTTCAGCAATGTTTCTAGATCAGAGTCTGAAAGACCATCCATTGCATCCGGCGTCTCTGTTTTTTCCGTTCTGCAGTAAATTCAAGAATAAATATGTCAACGAAACATTTTTAGAAAGGCTAGCTTATTGAATTACTTCAACAATAATATTGATTTGTCACTGGCGTAACATGTACTGACTTCCCTTCGCACGACTATTGTCCAAAACGAAATATGTCCAAGTCTTCAAAAATGTCCAATCAGTAATTGGTCCAGCCATAAAAATGTCCAATCAGTAATTGGTCCAGCCATAAAAATGTCCAATCAGTAATTGGTCCAGCCATAAAAATGTCCAATCAGTAATTGGTCCAGCCATAACATTGTCTAATCAGTAATTTGTCCAGACATTAAGATGTCCAACTATACAAATATCCGACCAGATACATGACCAACTATAATAACGTCCAGCCATAAAAAATACCAACTATAGAAATATCCGACCAGATACATGACCAGCTATAATAACGACCACCTATAAAAATGTCCAATTGTAGAACCCGGCTGGCCACTATATAGTCTAGCCGACAAGTTCAAAATGGTCTTAAATAGGGATACTGCTTTTAAAATTATGTGCGATAGCTCTTTGGATTCGGAATGACGCCTAGAAAATTGTGCTAAAAGAGTGTATTAGCACATAAAAAATTGCAAAAGTTATAAACAATTAAAGATGAAAAAAAAGGTATTTGGTTTTTCGCCAATATTTCATAGACTACTCATATTTAAGAAAAATATCAAATATCATATCCAATAAAAAAACTCTTAGCTTCCGGAACTCTATCTCCATTATTTATTATTTTAATTTAAAGCTGAAAATGGGTCTCCGCGCTTCATTTTTAGGTTGCGCGCGTGGTGTCAAAAGCGAGTACGACACATTGATTCATTTTTAAGCTATTGAATATTGTTTTAAAAATTAGAAAAAAATATAGTGTATTTAGAACACTTCAAAGAACTTATCCCTGCTGGAACTTATACCTTTTTTTTTCATCTTTAATTGCTTATAACTTTTGCAATTTTTTATGTGCTAATACACTCTTTTAGCACAATTTTCTAGGCGTCATTCCGCATCCAATGAGCTATCGCACATAATTTTAAGAGCATTATCTCTATTTTAGACCATTTTGAACTATGTCGGCTAGACTACTACTATTCTATTTTAATCAACTTTGGTTATATATCAAAACTCTTTAGAGTGATAGTGATAGATACCTGGCCACTTGTATGAAGTGTTGCTTGATAAATTATTTATAAATTATGTACGAATTGCAACATGTCACATGAGACGTCTTTGAACTTGAATTGGTAGTTATTAGAAAATAAAATTAAACGAGACGTATCAATAATGAGCGACGAAGAAATAATATTTTTAAAAAACCAGAAAGGTAAGGATACACTTTTACTGGGAGCTTCGCGTTACAACCTTAATGTAACAAATCCAACATCACGCAGCACCTTATGGCGATGTGTAAATAGATCAGAGTGCAGTGCATCGGTAACCATAAACTACGAACGAAACAGGGTGCTACGATCTTCTCAACATACTTGTGCGATAGATAAAAAAAAACAAGAAGTCTTTAAGGCTATGGTTGCTTTGAAAAAAGATGTCTGTGAAGATCTGGGTTCAGTGCAAAGCTTATATGAAAAGCATACTGATCCTTTAAAGGCCAGCAATGGTTGTTACATAGATGTTTTGCCAGATTTTAAAAATGTTGAAGATGGACTGTACAAACTGCGAAAACGTCACCTGGACTGCAATAAGATATCTTTTTCCAAGTTGTCAGAAGTTCAAGTTCCGAAAATTCTGGCAAATAACTTTTTATTGTGCGATGATGACATGGAGGAAAAGATATTAATTTTCTGTTCTCCTACAGCTAGAAAATTTATACAAAATGGAGATTCCGATTTTTATTTGGGAGATGGCACATTTAACACGGCTCCGCCACCGTTTTACCAACTTTATACTCTACATTTAGATTTGGGGTCTAACGACAAAACAAACATTGTTGTTCCGGTTATTTACGGTTTATTACCTAACAAATCCCAAAGTACGTATGTAAGGTTTTTTGAATTGATAACGACAAGGTTGAACATTCATATGAAGACATTCAAGTGTGATTTTGAGCTAGCAGTTATCAATGCAGTGCAGCAGGTATTCCCAGAAGTCCAGGTTAAGGGATGTTTCTTTCATTACCAAAAGGCAATTACAAAAAAAGCAGAACAACTGGGACTTACGGATCTAAAAGAATGCAAAAAAGTTATAAGACTAATTAGAAACTTGCCGTTATTACCAGAAAATCATATAAAAGACTGCTGGTTGACAATACTAAATAATGCACCCGACTCTGAACAGTTCAGAATGTTCAAAAATTATTTCGAAAAACAGTGGCTTTCGAAAATTTCAACAGTGTTATTGAGTTGTTCGGATGATAAACACCGAACTACAAATCTCCTAGAGGGATGGCATCGTCGAGTAGCCGTGAAAATACCCAAGAATCCCAACTTTTGTCAATTTTTGTATAATATTAGAAAAGAATCTATCCGATATGACTATAAAATGAAAAACAACCTGTTTTATTCTGTGCAGAAAAATCGACGAAAGTCTGATATAGCATTCGATCGGAAATATGCGAAATATCTGAAATCACTGCATGATAACGAAATTACGGATATGCAAATGATTAAAAAAATCATACATTTGCGATTTTCATTGAGTTCTGAGGAAAAAAGTGACTCTAGCGATCAGAGTGCATAATTAACATGACAACCCTTTTACTCAGACCCCTGTTCTCCTTATATTTTAATGTTATAACTAAAAGGAACGTTTTTCGTGTTTATATTATTTCGTGTTTCGTTGTGGGTAAAAAACGAACTTTTATATTCAAAGGATTTATGATTTATTTTACTTTAAAGTGAAAGTTTTAAGTTTAATGAGCATTAATGGTTAATACTTAATTAATAATAATTGTTTGAATTTGATATGTGGCTTTTATTGATAACTTAAAAACCAAAAAGATATCTCGAATCTACATACTGGTTAGAAAGTGACTTATGTTTTATCCACGTTTATCGACATCGATAAACACGACCATAATAGACCCGCTGCAGTCTTTGTTGGTGAACAAGATATTAGCCGTGATATATTTTAATAATTATATTGATTAATAATAAAGTAACGTCCTCTTTACATTTTTTGTTTCGTATTTTTAGGCATACCTATTTATCACTAGCGACACGTAATTAAAAATAGCCAATGTCAGTCAAGAATAAAATAGCTTTTTACTGGTGAAAGAATTTCCAAAATCGGTCCAGTAGTTTTTGAGTTTATCGTTACAAACATACTTGAATACAAATCTTTCCTCTTTATATTATTAGTGTAAATTGGATATTTCTACGGTTGGGGCATAATATTACTGGT
The DNA here is from genome assembly GCA_932294345.1 of Pandemis cinnamomeana. Lineage (NCBI taxonomy): Eukaryota > Metazoa > Arthropoda > Insecta > Lepidoptera > Tortricidae > Pandemis > Pandemis cinnamomeana. Next base: position 14,170,433 of record OW028702.1, read on the forward strand.
AATTGTTAAGTTAGGGCAATTTTATCATTGGCTATATTTATCATTGGACATTTTTATGTTTGGGTAATATTATTACTTGTTATTATTAAGTTTGGGCAATTTTATCACTGGCCAAATGTCTAATTGGACATATATACAGTTGGGCAATTTTATAATTGGCCAAATGTCTAATTGGACATATATACAGTTGGGCAATTTTATAATTGGACAAATGTCTAATTGGACATATATACAGTTGGGCAATTTCATCATTGGCCAAATCTCTAATTGGACATGCCTTTGGACATTCGTCTTTTTGGACATATTTCGTTTTGGACAATAGTCGTGCGAAGGCTGACTTCTTATCGTTTTCGTCGTAAGCCGATTGCAGCATTTGCAGAGCCGAGGCGGTTCCGCTGAGTGATTTCGATGTAACCGAGGCCACCTCTTGATCAGCTTTCACTGATTCTGGGTTTCGCTTTGACATTTCTTTCTTTAATGCTGCATTTCGCTTCGAAGTTTCTGCCATTCCAACCTATAAGTAATACAGGTATGTATATGAACTTTTGTTTCCAAAAACAGCACAATTTTTTTATTGAAGGTAAGGTACAACTCTCTTGATACACCAGGTCATGCTAAACAATTTCAAAAGCCTCGATAACGAAATCTCTAAACAACTTCATTCATGAATTTGTATTGTTTTTCTGGCAGAATGCATTTTAAAAGATAGCTGTATTTATTATCTCCCTTTACTTTACAACAATACATTACGATACAAATACTCTTTATTGAACACCACAAATCAGTACAAAACAATACAGAAATAATGAACAAGGTAGACAATAGACTTTGTTACTTTGTTATAAGATATGAGGAACGTGTTGCCTCGTAAAGGCATATTCATCCAGATAAGTCAAATTTAGCGAAACATTTATTAGAAACAAATCATTCGTTATTAGATTCAGCTTCATTTGATATTTTACACTTCTGTGAGAAGGGATTACGGTTAGATATTTTGGAGTAGTTGGAAATAATTAGGTACAACCATCGTGGTTCAACCATTAATGAACAGGTTAACTTAGCTTCGTCACCTTTGTTGCGCGTCCATTTTAGTGAACAAAAAATCATTTTTGTTAAATCCATAACCCTTTTTGTTATTGCTGTAGTCGGTTAAATTTTTTGAAAGTTTACTTAGAATGTTTTCGAATAGGGAACATTCATGATTTTTTTCATGGCTTTCATTAAAAGCTCATATATGTAGTAAATAATATTTTATTTTATTTCAAATAAATATAAGAATAACCGAGATATAATCTATGAAAGATTCGTCTTTATCTCTTTCTAGAGAAACGGAATTTAAATATGGAGTTTATATGGGCATTGTGACAAATGACGTCACACATCATATCGGATCTCTCTTTCTAATCACTGACTAATTAGTAGTTTAAAACTCTTATATTTTCCGTATTTCTTGACCGATTTTATTTTTAATTTCACTATTTGTCATCTCTTACGATATTTTCATATTTTATTAAGAAATGTAATATATATTTTTAATGCATATAGGTTAGGTATACCCTATTAGTAACGACGTTGGTTTGCATGGTTCACTTTAAGAATGATCCCGTAGAGTATCGAAACGCATCAGTGTTTTGTGTGGTGTAGGGGATAGCTAAGTTTGTGGGATTTATAAGTATACGTGTTTTATGTGGCAATAGTGGTGGGAGGGATTGCATGTAAAAACATATATATTTCGCATAGGCTTGGCTATCTTGCACGTAAGTAGCGGAGTAGCAAGGAAAATATTTTTTTCACACCTCTCATTCAGAAAAGTAAGCTTTGCTTCCTGTCGAGAGGGATCAAAGTGCAGCTTTTCCGTTCAAGGCTTTTTTAAGTGATTTATTGCAAATGCAATTTTTTGAAGTTGATTGGAAAACCGCGCCATTTTTTATGCTGGTACGTCTTTAATTATATTTAGAATTATTTGTTCAAGTTTTTTAATGTTCGATGTGAAAAGTTGTATGAGCGACTCGGGAGCTAAATTATTTTCATCTTTGGCATTAACAAATGAATCCCTCATTACGCTCTGGATTCAAATAAATAAATACATCATTTTGCTCCCTCGTACCACAAATAACTATTGTTCATTAAAATGGACCTCCGCAAACTAACGCCTGATTCAATAAAATATTATACTTGTAATTTTCTATTTTTATTCTCAACATGCCATTTTATCCGAAGCAATAATTTTGTTTACCATTAAACTGTATTTAATAGTTAAAAAATACAAATTTGAAGGGATTAAAGCTATTTAGATATTTTTTTATGTACCTACTTAATATTTTTTTTTGGCAGTCATCTTTTGTATTTGAACTCAAGATGTTTAAAAGTAAAGCCATTCAAGACACTTACATACGATGGTTCTATTCGATTGTACGAGCGCTTGACTGTTTGAATTTTATGAGTAAAAACATGTCTTTTAAAAGTATATCCTTTGTTAAACAATGGAATTTTGGACATTTTTCTCAGCCGCTGCGACATTACAGTAATGTTTTAACTTTTTAAATTTGCGTTTGTCTATAACGAGCAACTTCGCGTATTAGTTTTGCTACAGAAAAGCACACACGCACACACACATAAATCACGTCTTTATTTCTTACGGGGTAGACAGAGCCTAAGGTAACAAGACGTAAAGGCCACATTTAGCATGATTGCGGGCGGATAGGTGGAAAGGGGAATCAAAATAGTGATGGATTGCTAGCCGCATTGCCTATAACATGATTCCTATGCCCACATTACATACACACATACAGTAAAGCAAAGTGGAGAAAAGGAGAAATACGAAGTAACGTTGACGCGTGTAGGGATGTATCGTTTGTCATACCACAGCGTCGACGAGCTGCGCCAGTTCCTCGGAGGAGACGTCGGTCTTGCCCTGCGCCACGAGCGCCGCGGCCATCTGCTGCGCGATCTGCGCGCGGTCCACCTCGCCCACGCCCGCCACGGCCACGCCCGCCGCGCCCGCCGCGCCCGCCGCGCCCGACGGCTGTTTCGCACTCTGACAAACAAATTTGGATTTACTTTCAAGTGCACTTTCAGGTCGGCTGCACATTACGAAACAATCTGTGGTACACTTGGTAGTACATAATGGAATTTGTCACTGATTTTGACAGCACGGCTCTCTCGGAAGCTAAAAGAAGCAACAGCTAAGCGGCGCCGTCTGTAACCAATCGGTGTTACTACTATTGAAATTATTTTTTATTGAAATTCTTACTGGTTTGTAATATGCAGTGCGAGCGAGCAGCAGTAATGTCGTACCGTGTGGGCTTGGCGCGCGCGCGAGCGCGTGTCGGCGACGTGCAGCGTGGCGGCGGCGCGCACGATGGCGGCGCGCACGGCGGCGGCGGCGGCGGCCGGCACGAGCCCCGCCTGCACGGCGCCCTTCAGCTTCTCCTTGGCCGTCTCCACCAGCACCACCGCTGACTCGCGCACCAACAGCTCCTCCGATGAGTTCGCTTTTTCCTGAGTACCTCCACACTCGTTAACAACACACCCTGGGACTGCGGGGCATAACAGTGGGACCACAAGAACTCTCTTTTTATGTTAAAATACGTATTTATTCTTATCTTATATTGATTAATTACTTTACGTTTAAAAATGACGGCACAAATTACTAGTGTGTACTGTTATTTAAAAGTTAAAGATGACAGTACAATTCGTAAATGCACCGTAATTCGGGTAGGAAAATTATTTCACTAGTAACATAATCATTATCATAGCCGTCAATGGCAATGTATATAGTTAAGGCTCAGTAACGAATCGTCTATACAGCAAAAACACAAATTACTACATTTAATTAAATATGTGCGATACATATATACGTCTTCTTCAGAGTTACATACTTGAATGTTAAAAAGAAAAGAGATATAGGTACCATACCTAGTTATAATTTAAGTCTGGTACAATTTTAGTTGTCTTACGAATAAAAAAAATGATTTCTAGGAGTTTTTATTTATTTCAGTGCATGTTTGAGAAAAGCACTATACAAGCCTCGGCGTGAAAGAACTTGCCAGCGTCGGTCACCTATCCGGCCTCGCTATGCTCGGCTGTCTAGGCCTACTTGGCCATCAAGGCTTGCCAGCTTCGTATTCCTATCCGTCTATACAGACTCAGCCTGCAAGCCCTTCTTTTCCGGGCTCTACCGTAATGTACTATTTTCCTTTTTCTTTGGTTGATTTTTAGACGCTTCCGTATTTGGTCGTCTGCTACTCTGGCTGACTGGTTTCGATAAGATTTGACGATTTGCCTCTTTGGATGGTAACGTTTTTTACAATAGTTGAACATCCTAAAAAATGCCAACCCCCTAAAATTTTACGAATTTCGTGCTTTTTCTACTGAGTATCACGAGATCTTTTCATCTCTGTAGGAGATAAAAGATATTCCGAATTTTTCATTATTTTTTCATGTTCTTCCTTTTCGTTACGCCATACAAAGTGTATTGGTCCAGCAGCCACCGCCTGTTTTTTTAAGTGATTAAATGGGTACGTATTGCAATGTCTACAATTAAAAAACCTAACGTAATAACCTACGTACGACGACCGGATAGCCTAGTGGTTAGTGACCCTGACTATGAAGCTAGAGGTCCTGGGTTCGAATCCCGGTAGGGGCAGACAGTTGTATGATGAATACGAATGTTTGTGCCCGAGTCACGGATGTTGTATGTATTTAAGTATGTATTTATCTACATTATATAAGTATCTTTATCCGTTGCCTGGTACCCATAGCACGAGCTTTGCTTAGTTTGGGGTTGGGACAATTGGTGTAAGTTGTCCCAAGATATTTATTTATTTATTTATTTACGTTCAGAATCCCTAAAATCTAAGTACCTCACATTTAAATACCCAAGCAACTAACACCTACCTACGAATTACCTAAATTTAATATACCTATTGGACTAAATGTCTAATGTTTAAAATATCAACAGCTATAACACCATTTTTGCTATACCAACATTTGAAATACCAAATACCTAAAATGATGCACTTGCGAGCTATTTGTACGAAGCAGTAGATCAGGTACCTCGCTGGCAGCGAGCGAGCCAAACCTTTTAGGGAGGAAGCGACTCGGATAGGTTAGGTTCAGAAGGCTAAGGCGGAAGCGAAGCGTAGCGTGGCGCCTTAGCCTTCGATGTTAGATTTTTTTTTGTAACAGCACATAAAATTATTATTTTCATTCTTATTAAATTATTATCATAATTCTTATTTTCATTAGGTATCGTTGTCTTTAACATTATTAAAAAATGTAAATGTAAATCATATACCAAATTTTATCAAGCAAATTAAATTTTCCACGTGGTAATAAAAAAATAACTAACACCAAAAGGCTAATGCGTCTTAGCATTTGAACCTAACCATTCTGAGTCGCTTCCGCCCCGAACCGTCTTGATTGCTGGCTTCGCTCGCTCGCCGAAAATTAAGCATTTTAAGCTTTAGGTATTTTGAATTTAAATGAAAAAAACATTACCTAGGTATTTAGATTTTAGGGATTTTGAACGTAGGTTATTTTACGTTAGGTTTTTTAATTTTAGACATTGCAATACGTACCCGATTAAATAACAGACTGAATCTTCCCGAGTTCGTTCGGTTCGACGAGACGCGCCAGTTGTTTCTTTGCACGTTCTCAATGAGGTAGGTAATGTAGTGCGCAGATGTAATACATGTCGATTTTTATTCAGGTAAGGGTGTCGAAATTGTCTGACTAACGGTAAATTTTTTATTGAAATTTTAAGGTAATATGATAATAAACTCGGAAAAACAATTGTCCTACAAAATCGATGGTTTGAGTTGGAGCGTCCTCCACGCCGAATATGTCGAAATAACAAGGTCATAAAAATATTAATAACCAGCAGATTTTTTGTATGCAGCTTAGTAAATATTAGTATAATTGAATGGCCACAAAGTCCTATAAATGTAGTGGTAGGTTTTCCTAGTCCTACACTCAGACGCGTTCATCCCTTACAGGCATATAAGCAGTGCTTGTAAGCATACGTAAATGTGCCCACCACGCTTCGTACCAATACGGGTTTTGTTGTCAATATGCCTACCCTCTGTCAGAACCCACTGCACGCCCTTGCCTACACTTCGAAGTTGTCGACTCCACGGTAACACTTTTTTCATTAATAACATCCTAGGTTTGATTTTTCAACTACCAAATCGACATGTATTACATCTGCGCCCTACATTACCTAAATGTCAGTAATTGGAAAAAAAATTACCTTCTCTCTCGCCTAAACATGTAGGGGTTAACATTTTTGGTTCTGGTAGATTTACATATGTACATACATACATACCGTCACGCCTCTTTCCCATAGGGGTAGGTAGATTTACATACTGTATAATAACTAATTCTTGTTGAGCAGTGAATATTGTATTTAGTAAAAAAAAAAACAATTTTAAAGAAGTCCTTGCGTGTCTGCGTAGGACAGCGTCCCGTCGGTATCAACAAGCGCGGCAGCATCGCCCCATCTCAGAGGCGTTGCTGAACTACTGCAGGGAAAACAATAGACGTAATATTGCGGAGTAGTTGTAGGTACACAGTTTGTAAACCTACCAAAGCCATTAAGCCCGTTGACTATCATGTCGAGAGTCGAGTATTTTACTGTACTACAGGTATATTTAATTTTCATTGAAATCACGACACATAGTTTACATATTGTATATAACTGTGTACCTTTTCCATTTTGAGCGCGTCGGTGAGCAAATCGACGACCTTGGGGCCAAGACTGCCCAGGTAGTCCTCAAGCGCAACGAGCAGACGCAGCGTGACGACCACGTTTTCGGGCGGGCCGAGGTCATGCGGCGCGGCAGCCGGCGCGCCCGCCCCCAGCGGCAAGCGCTCGCGCCGCGACCGCGCCGACCGCGACGCCGAGCTGCCGGCGCGGCCCCGACCTCGTGCTGGCGACATTGACCCCAACGACTCCATGTCGTCCGAATTCCACGGGGACAGACCGTCATCTCTAAAAAACAACATTACCTTACAATAGCATAGCAATATCGGTTTATGTGACTATCGTAAATATCATAATTTTTTATTTTACCTCTAGTTTGTTTTGCGTTACTGTAAACTGGTTATAATGAAAAGTTTTTATAAAAAAGTTAATAATAAGAAACTGAAAAGTATAGCGGCAAAGGGGTCGCCTCTCTAAATAAAATAAGCGATGATAGCACTGAAAAGCGGCCAATGCGTGTCGGTGTTCAAAATAATTGGAATCGGTAAGCGGCAGTGGCAGTGGTACTGACAGTTTGAGTTCGTCGTCCGAGATGAGCACGGTCTGCAGCGAGGGAGCGGGCGCGGGGCTGCGGTTGCGCAGCGCGGCCTCGCGGCGCGACAGCGGGCTGCGGCTGCGGCGCACTGACTCCAGCGTGAAGTGCGTCCGCGCCGGGCTGCGCGCCCTGCTGCAACCGACACAACACAACGTCTCCCTCATCGGATTTCGGGATAACAAAGCCTAACTTGGAATCATGTTGTTCGGAAACATAAAAAACCTTCTTTTGCTACTTCGCAACTATACGTACAAGACAGATAAATCTGTGTCATATACAAACGTTTACATGCACAAATCGCCCCTATCTTTAGGACAGTTACGCGAAGGTCAGATACCCTTTAGTCATAATCAGAACAAAACATGAAAAAATCCAGTAACAAAAAATATTCCTCGATAGTTTTACTTCTTGATTTTAACGATAATGGGCGTATTTGATATGAGTTTACAGGATGGAAAGAACAAAAGCCACGCTACTAAAACTAGCGGCGAAAATAAATAAACTACTTTATGGATTTTTTTTAAAATACTGTCCCAATCTAAAATTGAACACGATAAATATACAAAAAAAAACCGCTGTATTTTATGATATACATTGGCAAGTAACAAACACACATAAACCAAAAAATAGACGGTCAAAACTAAGGAAAGTATGAAGCATAATATTATTTATGCAAGTTTAACAGGTTCGTTTTTGACATTGTTTTCAAAATAAAGAAATGTTTCCTTTCTGGAGGATTAGTTAAATATGTATTTCCAATATTAACTATTGTCGCCCTCCATAATGGTTTATTTTATAAGCTGTTTTTTGACACGAGTTGCACTGACCTGCGTTCGTGCCTTTGATCAGGTGAGCGTCGCCGGAGCGAGGGCGACTTGCGGCGCAGGTCCGCGTGCGGCGAGCGGCGGCGCGGCGGCGAGCGGCGCCGCTCCGGCGACCTGCGCCGCGGCTCCGGTGATCGCTTCCTCATATCGGGTGGAGATATACACGAGTTGCACTGACCTGCGTTCGTGCCTTTGATCAGGTGAGCGTCGCCGGAGCGAGGGCGACTTGCGGCGCAGGTCCGCGTGCGGCGAGCGGCGGCGCGGCGGCGAGCGGCGCCGCTCCGGCGACCTGCGCCGCGGCTCCGGTGATCGCTTCCTCATATCGGGTGGAGATATACACGAGTTGCACTGACCTGCGTTCGTGCCTTTGATCAGGTGAGCGTCGCCGGAGCGAGGGCGACTTGCGGCGCAGGTCCGCGTGCGGCGAGCGGCGGCGCGGCGGCGAGCGGCGCCGCTCCGGCGACCTGCGCCGCGGCTCCGGTGATCGCTTCCTCATATCGGGTGGAGATATACACGAGTTGCACTGACCTGCGTTCGTGCCTTTGATCAGGTGAGCGTCGCCGGAGCGAGGGCGACTTGCGGCGCAGGTCCGCGTGCGGCGAGCGGCGGCGCGGCGGCGAGCGGCGCCGCTCCGGCGACCTGCGCCGCGGCTCCGGTGATCGCTTCCTCATATCGGGTGGAGATATACACAATTTGCGGTAAATCTCGTTTACAACCACTTTTAACTCGGCGTCATGCAGCTCTTTCATGCGCGCCGTCCAGAACACTATCCACTCCGGTTTAAAATCATGTTTAGATGGATCCTTGCCCTCTGTAACAATAAGTAAGTATTCCTTGAGTCTTAAAATTATTCTGAACTATTTCAGCAGACGGTGGTACCTAGTATTAGTTTAATTGAAAACATCGTCATTAGTTACTCAAACATTAAGTCACAATATTGATGCCATACACTGGCCACTGACCAATGTATGGACGCATTTGTCGACCACTGTTGAAATCCTGACAAACATTTACAAGGGTGTTCATTTAAACTATCCCAACAAGTGACGCATTGCATATACATTTACAAGTTTTTTTGCTGACTGCAAATATTTGTATTGTCATTTACATTATGAATACCAGATTTCATGTCAAATCGTCTTCCAGTGAAGTGAGACTTACAAAACTTACCCTAAACCTAAACAGTTAAATGAAAGCTTACAATAAGAGAAACATGACAGGTATTAGTACTTATTCGCCTGTCGCCGTTTCTTTGCGGCGTTTGTTATAAGTTTGTTATGAATATGAGTGTTGTTTAGTGTGAATTCTATTCTTTTTTCTTTTTTTGTTACTAATCTTAGACATAAGTTTTCGTAATTATTAACACTACATATGAATTTAAAGTCCGAAATAAAAGATTTGAATTTGAATTAGTAACAATTGACCATTTTCAAATAGAAATGAAATTTAATCACCAGTTTGTATTTCCTTGTAGCGCCGATTCCAAAATTTCTTCCACTCCTCGGGATAGAGTGGGTGCTTCTCAGGGTTCTTCTCGTGGTAGGCGAGAGTCTTCTTGGCTGAATCCTCCGCCGACAGTCGCTTGTCTTCTGCCAGTTTCAACTTGTACTCGTAGTTCGGTGCCCTTAGCTGTTTATATAAATGTTATGTAATATATGAAACGAAACCTTGTAATACCACGTATTACAAAGAGGTCAATAAACACAGCACTAATGAGTTTCCCTGTAGCATTGTGACGGTTTTGTTCGTTACGAGTTATGAAAAACTAACCAACACACATACATAACTCGACTAACTAAAGTTATAGAACATAATGATGTTTCATACGAAAGATTAAAGCCAACTTCCGTATAAGTGTTATGTGTGTCGATATGAACATAGCTGAAATCTAATAAGATAGATAGATAGATAGATAAAACGTTTATTTGGTACTGCAATACACACAATCAAGTTAAAAATAACAATAGAAAAAAGAAAAACAAGAAATTACACATTAGACTTAACTTATAAATATTTTGTTGTATAAATAATCATTACACAGGTTGTCTTTTAAGTAGTACGACTAAATTAAGAAGGCGATAAGTATGCAGATCATCTACCAAACTTAGAAAAATAGACCTTTGTAAATAGCAGCAATATATGGCAGCAATTTTTTTTCCCCCAAGAAAGGTCAAAACTTGAACAGTCAAATAGAAGAGGAAATATTAAAATTAAAAATAGAAAAATCTCGAAACGGCGAGACTTTTACTTAGATAAGTCATTTTTCTATATAGGGTGATGATATCAAATTGGCACTTAATGTTTCATTCACCTCATTCCTAGTGTAAAGTACGTACTAAGTAAGTAGTATGCTTCTAAAATATTCAAAGGAGTTTAATTTTAAGTTTTAAGTTATCACACTACCCTACTACGGTTAAAAAACTAAGACATTTAATAGTACATTACACCCCGAGAGTAAGAATGTAAGAAGTAATAATGTCTCGAAGTAAAGAATGTCTCAGATTGCACGAACGGCGATAAACATGCGACCTGAAGCTTTTTTAATCACCGCCGGAGGTCTACACAATTTTACGTCTTCCCCTGGCTAGGAAATGAAAATTTGTAGCGGGCGGTAAATTGCTACTTACGGCCTGGGGCGATGTACAGTTTTTTATGATCACACTTGCGCGTAAACGGTATCAAAACATACAGATTAACTTGACCGTAATGCCCTATATATTACGATCGTGCTTTTTTCTTCTCATGAAACCCTAGGGCGGCAAATAAAATAATGTCCGCACCCGGTGACTGAGAGCACTAGAGCAGCGGTGTTCGTGCGACGGGGTTGCATACTTTAATAAAAAAAAGAAGCGGCATCTAAATCTTCCCGAGAAAACTATTATTTAAGGGGTGTTAAATAGAAATTAATTTGTCATTCATCATAAAACCGTATTTCTAGGGAGTAGGCCGTCGATCCAGGGCGGTGGTCAACAGTTTTCATGTTTTTAACACCATTTGCAGTTTTAATTTCACTATAATAATAAATAACATTTTTTCTTTGTAGTTTTTGGTTTATGTTTGAAAAAATCACTATAAAAGCTCCCACCATTAAGTGCCGTACTGGACTCGCATATAAAAAATCTTCGCGTACGGCTTGGATTTCAAACCAACTCGTTCAGTATGACTTGCTTAATGGTAGGGTAGACTGGGTACGGTTGTGCCAGGGTACGGTAGTGACAGTCGTCATAACAGCAAAACTATACGGAATATGGGAAAGGGTGCAAAGGGAGAAAGAAGCGGCATGGGTGCCTAAATGCGTGTCCCCAGATTGCGTTAGCCAGCGCGCGACGCTAACGTAATCAGGAGCCTACATTGCTTTTTAACAGTCAAAAGTATTTTTTTTTGTTTATTCTTTTTTAATATTTCCTATTATTTGTATACAGATAGATTATATCATATATTTTTTTGTTATAAGTTGAATATTAGTAGTTAATTACGAGTAATTCGTTTTTACGTAGATTACTTGGCCTAGTCATGGCGATTGTTTGTTTTCGAAAGTATGCGTTGGGTACGGTTGTGACAAATGTTGTGGGTACGGTTGTGACATATATTTTTTATGTCCGAACTATCCGATTTTTTCTAAGTATATCTATAAGCTCCCATTGAGGTGGTTTCTTCATTTCCTACCCCCTTCGCTCCTATCAACCTATATTTCTACGTAATCTTGGAATTCTTCACGTAATTTTCTCTGAGATATAGCTTACATATATTGTATTCATACTTTCCCGCTTTACAGTGTTTAAATTTAAAAGATTTTTTAAAATTTAAATGCTGTAAAGCGGGAAAGTATGAATACAATATATGTAAGCTATACCTCGGAGAAAATTACGTGAATCATTTAAATAAATGGGTCTGTCACTACTGACCCCGGCCACTGTCACAACTGTCCTTGGGATGTGGTCGGTTGTGACACTTTCTCTTTTTTTTTTAATTTGATGCTATAATTAATACAGCGTATTTAAGGACAAAAGTTTGGTATTTTTACGTAGACAAAAGTACAAATTAAGATTTAAATTACTTTTCTAGCAGCTAACTAGTAAATTAACAAAATTATTGGCGATCAAACCAAAATTGTCACAACCGTACCCAGTCTACCCTACCTCCAGTAATGTACCATAAACGAACACTTTCATTAAACCATTTTGACGCCGTACACTTTGAACATCGACCAATGTATGGAAAACATTTGTCAACCGGAATTCAAATATTTTGAAAGTCGAAGTAACCCAACCGCTGAAGATTCTGAATTAATTTTAAAGACACAGTATATAATTTGTCCTCTACGTGGTACTCAACTCTTTTTAAACAGCAACAGTCTTTGGATGGTTATAGGATGTCGCACACATAACCGCTCGGCACCGGATCAGCGCCGCCTCAACGAGTTGCCAGTTGAGCCGGCCAGTATTCTTTGTAAGAAATTTCATACTGTAACGCACACATATCGGCATCGGAACAGCATCGCCTCGCCTCTGCACTAGTTAGTAATCCGCAACCGGCGTACGGGCAACTCGCAGTCATCGAGCTTACGTCTGGCCGCCGCCGCGCTTGCGTCTCGCCGCCGGAACGGGGACGGCGCGCAGACCGCCATCGTTCCCATCATGAACCAATCACCATCGTCGACCATGAACATTATCGACTACCAGCTCTAGTTGCCGCCTCGCTTTAAGCGCGCTGTAGCCCAGCCGTAAGCGCGATTAGTGCTGGCGGTACACCAAAAAAAGCAGCAAATGGTGTTAAAAGCATGAAAATCGGAACGATTGACCTTTGGGCCATACTAATTCATTTGACCCGTAGCACGAAAAAAAAAAACAAAAAAGGAGAGGAGTTATGATGCCATAATTTTTTTGTATGGGAAAATAAATATTTTTGTTCTAAAACCTATCGTGTGTGGTACCTATAATGAACCCAATGATGAAGCCGATTCTAAAAATATATCACATAATTATATTACAGTCACTTGTTTTGAATTAAAATAAAAATCATTCTCAAAACATACCAAGTTTGGGCTCCTCCAGATATGATACAGTTGCAGTGGCGTGGCGTCCATAGAACTCGATTCCCACCGGCTTGCTTATTTTAAGGCAGTTGGGCACTTTTATTGTGCATAATTAGAGAAAAGGGCTGGTTCAATGCCCTTCGGCTTGCCTTCGATATAGTTGAACTCCAAGAAAGCAATTTTGAAAATATTTACATTTAGTATTTTTTATTATTATTTATCATGGGTGTTATTGGAATTTTATTTTGCTCATTATTTGCAATTATTATTATTGTTTTGCTTTTTATCCAAATGTTGTCGTCAGCATGTACAGTCAAGTGTAATAATATGTATCTAGTCAAAGTTTCAAAAATAAGTACCATACACTCTTACTCCGGCGTAATAAGGTTGTGGGACATATTTTTGAGAAATTCGTATCGATATTTATTTTTGCACTTGACCGTACCCCGCTGCCGCTTCCTGCCCGCTTCCCTTTCTCAACAAACACCTATCTTCAATCTGAAGAGGAGTTAGACACCATTACAGAAAATTGAAAAGTTTTTTACCGCACACGATAGGTTTCGGAACATTTTTTCCCATACAAAGAAAAGATGACGTCAAAACTCCTCTTTTTTTCTTGTGCTACGGGTCGAAACGAATTCTTATGGCCTCAAGATCAATCGTTCCGATTTTCATGCTTTTAACACCATTTGCAGCTTTTTATTGAATTTCGGGGTGTACCGCTAGCGCTAGATGTCACCTAGCCGCAGCCGCGCGGGCACCTCGGAGGCGCTGAGCCGTATCCGTTACGTGCTTGCGTATGGTTGACGCCTGGTTGATGGCGAGCCGATGAGCTGAGGCGGCGCTGATCCGGTGCCGAGCGGTTACGTGTGCGACAACCTTAACCTTTTCAACGCCAACGACACATCAGCACCGCAGGACCAACGCCAACGACCTATACCTATATACGTCCATTATACTTCAATGCAAAAGCAACCTTCGTTCAATTCCGTTTAGGTTCAACTTAAGGCATCACATACAGAAGTCTGGCGTTTGAGTGATGTCTCTTGTATTTGACGTGGCGGCGAAAAGGTTAAGATTCATGATCGGAGGCTGTGGGTTGTGTGGGTACGTACTCTATCGGGTGCACTAGTGTTACCTTGTCCTGAGACTTGTTCTTGTCGGGCGCGCTGCGCGGCACGAAGCGCGGGCGGGCGGGGCTGCTGCGCCGGCGCTCAGGGTACGGCGAGTAGCGCGCCCGCGTACTCTCGTGTTTAGTTCTAAACAATAAGGGACGAGGCTCAAAGTTGAAAACCGAATAGAATTCAATGAAATATCATCAGTAAACTTTTTTTAACATACCTAATCTTCAAGTAAAAAAAATTCTTCATGACAAACTAAATATTTTAACTATTATAAAATGGTCAATTTAACTAATATGTATATAAACAAATTATACCTCTTTTTAAAGGGAATATTCCATTATTTATTAAAGTCATATTTTTTTTGGATGTAGAATGAGTATTTTCTGAAAAAACTAATGTTTCAATAAAACACATTGTTAAAAACAATAATTGATCATTTTCAGTGTCTTCTTGCGCCAAAACCATAAGATATATCGCTTCTGTGTGTATGAAAGATTTATATTAGATTTATTGTAGTTATTGTCATTGACTTACAATAAACAACTAGACTCTCAGTCGCTAACAAAGGTTCCTCAAGAAACGTCCGAGTTGCTTTGTCTATGTGTTGTGTGTGTCAACACATCGACTTAGACAGATAACATTAACATATTCGTTCAAATTGACACCTTATTTCGTGGCAGTAATGTTTAATATCAATGGCGTAGGATCGTGAGAAGTAATGACACGACGCCACGCGCTGGAAACCTGCCTGTCTCTTTTGTTCTCAATAGTAAGATTACGGTGCGAAAGAGACATATACATTGTTATCAAAGCGCGGTCGAAACACAACTGAACAAAAACTCTGAACAATAGACGCGTGTTCAGACTTTTGCTTCGGACAGTTTTTGAGCGTGATTGGGAGTCTAGTTGTTTATTGTACGTCAATGAGTTATTGTACATTATTTCCTTCTTACAGATTTTTCCTGTATTGCAAATATTTTTTCAAAAACTTCAAGGAACTGCGTTTCTGGACCCTTTGGGCGGCGCACACCCCGGAGGAGGGGGGAGAGTTGATAAATTCTGACTTCACCCCAAAAGGCATCCATCCTCATAGATAAATGTACTCTCCATATATTTTGTTAAAACTTTCATACATTGGTTTCATACATTTGTTTCTGAGTCATGGATGTGTCTATCTATTTAAGTATGTATTTCTCTATATAAGTATGTATATCGTTGTCTAGTACCCGTAACACAAGCCTTACTAGCGCTTACTTTGGGACTAGGTCAATTTGTGTGAATTGTTCCCTAATATTTATTTATTTATTTATTTATTTATTGGATCCCAATTTGATTGACCTATAATAAATGAGACGTGATGTGGCAGGGGGTTAATGTGGGGCGGTTGCAGTTACCGAGCGTTGTCGCGGTCGCGCAGCGCGGGCGCGGCGGGCCGCCGGCGCGGCTCCTGCTCGTCGCTGATGTCCGACAGCGACTCCATGTGGCAGGGGGTTAATGTGGGGCGGTTGCAGTTACCGAGCGTTGTCGCGGTCGCGCAGCGCGGGCGCGGCGGGCCGCCGGCGCGGCTCCTGCTCGTCGCTGATGTCCGACAGCGACTCCATGTGGCAGGGGGTTAATGTGGGGCGGTTGCAGTTACCGAGCGTTGTCGCGGTCGCGCAGCGCGGGCGCGGCGGGCCGCCGGCGCGGCTCCTGCTCGTCGCTGATGTCCGACAGCGACTCCATGTGGCAGGGGGTTAATGTGGGGCGGTTGCAGTTACCGAGCGTTGTCGCGGTCGCGCAGCGCGGGCGCGGCGGGCCGCCGGCGCGGCTCCTGCTCGTCGCTGATGTCCGACAGCGACTCCATGTGGCAGGGGGTTAATGTGGGGCGGTTGCAGTTACCGAGCGTTGTCGCGGTCGCGCAGCGCGGGCGCGGCGGGCCGCCGGCGCGGCTCCTGCTCGTCGCTGATGTCCGACAGCGACTCCATGTGGCAGGGGGTTAATGTGGGGCGGTTGCAGTTACCGAGCGTTGTCGCGGTCGCGCAGCGCGGGCGCGGCGGGCCGCCGGCGCGGCTCCTGCTCGTCGCTGATGTCCGACAGCGACTCCATGTGGCAGGGGGTTAATGTGGGGCGGTTGCAGTTACCGAGCGTTGTCGCGGTCGCGCAGCGCGGGCGCGGCGGGCCGCCGGCGCGGCTCCTGCTCGTCGCTGATGTCCGACAGCGACTCCATGTGGCAGGGGGTTAATGTGGGGCGGTTGCAGTTACCGAGCGTTGTCGCGGTCGCGCAGCGCGGGCGCGGCGGGCCGCCGGCGCGGCTCCTGCTCGTCGCTGATGTCCGACAGCGACTCCATGTGGCAGGGGGTTAATGTGGGGCGGTTGCAGTTACCGAGCGTTGTCGCGGTCGCGCAGCGCGGGCGCGGCGGGCCGCCGGCGCGGCTCCTGCTCGTCGCTGATGTCCGACAGCGACTCCATGTGGCAGGGGGTTAATGTGGGGCGGTTGCAGTTACCGAGCGTTGTCGCGGTCGCGCAGCGCGGGCGCGGCGGGCCGCCGGCGCGGCTCCTGCTCGTCGCTGATGTCCGACAGCGACTCCATGTGGCAGGGGGTTAATGTGGGGCGGTTGCAGTTACCGAGCGTTGTCGCGGTCGCGCAGCGCGGGCGCGGCGGGCCGCCGGCGCGGCTCCTGCTCGTCGCTGATGTCCGACAGCGACTCCATGTGGCAGGGGGTTAATGTGGGGCGGTTGCAGTTACCGAGCGTTGTCGCGGTCGCGCAGCGCGGGCGCGGCGGGCCGCCGGCGCGGCTCCTGCTCGTCGCTGATGTCCGACAGCGACTCCATGTGGCAGGGGGTTAATGTGGGGCGGTTGCAGTTACCGAGCGTTGTCGCGGTCGCGCAGCGCGGGCGCGGCGGGCCGCCGGCGCGGCTCCTGCTCGTCGCTGATGTCCGACAGCGACTCCATGTGGCAGGGGGTTAATGTGGGGCGGTTGCAGTTACCGAGCGTTGTCGCGGTCGCGCAGCGCGGGCGCGGCGGGCCGCCGGCGCGGCTCCTGCTCGTCGCTGATGTCCGACAGCGACTCCATGGACGCGCCGCGCCGCTCCTGCCGCGTCGCCGAACGCTGTGACACATAATACAACTTGTTTATCACCCGCTATTTTATGCATAACAATATATGCATACATAAACACTTAAACGCTTCTTAGCTTGAGTAGCACCAATACCCAAGGTACTCTAACAATAACTTTAACCATAACCGACGATTATCCAAATGACCAATCCACTCAATAACTTTAACCGTAACCGACGATTATCCAAATGACCAAATCTACTTGTATGTTTACACAAAAGATCCACGAATGGGTCGAAGTGTATCCGTAAGGACCCTAGATTAAGATAATCCACTTGTATGACAGTTTAGAGTACACCACTAAACAATAAAAGCTGGTATCATTATTTGACAACTTGGCGTTTGCAATTGTCAATTTAGTGTCGGAGTTAAAAGAATATACTTTAGTAGGTATAGTTTTATATAATCTGTGCCTTAAATTTTCCGATGATACGTACTCTTTTCAACGGTGAATAAAGAAAAGTTCGAAGTATCGGTAAGTTTAATCCGTTTCATTTGCTTTAAGTATATTTACGAAACCTTTATATTTTACTAGCTTTTTCCCGCGACTTTGTCCGCGTAAACTTATTTTATCGCCAAATAGGTAACTAAGCAATTTCTGAGTATAAAAGTATCTAAAGTTAAAAATAATAGCGAAACTTCTCGACATAGGGTGACGGGACCAGTAATGGACATGACCCAATAATGGACAATAACTCTCATTTAAAAGACACTAAGGCATAGTCATTTATTTTACGACAGTCAATTTAAAACCATGTCATCTTTAAATTAAGAATGAAGTGTCCATTACTGGTGCTTGTCAGCTTAAAGTGTCCAACACTGCTGCCGTCACCTAAGTGATTTAGGTACAGTATTTTTTTCATTCCAGTGTTAGAGCCACTTTAAAGAGAATGTACCTACCGATCTTTTATTTCCTATCCCATGGAAAATTAAAAAAAAACTTTGAGGATCCCTCAAGAAATATAGTTTATACATTTTTAGTATCGATGTTCGATCCCGTGATAAATTTAAAAATCCATCCTAAGTGCCCCCTATTCTACGATCCTCAAATCTGTTGAATATCAAGAATCTATATTAGCAAGTCACTTAGTCAACATCTCCTACTCATAAACTTAACTCCCTGCCAAATTTTCAAGTCTAATACAAAAAAAATCTTCCATGCTGGTCTGGGAGTAAAGAAAAAACCGATTTTACCAGTTGCTTCTCTTCCCGCGCAGATGGTAAAAGCCCATCGAGGGAATGGGCGAAAGTCTTAGGAATCAAAATTTTTACCTGTCAACTATTTTCTTTCTAAATTTCAACTCTCTAGTACAAAAAAAAACAAAGATCTTTATACAAACTTGCGAAAGCCCTAAAACCACCTTAATCCAGCCCTGTGGCTAAATGACTTCTTATTTTAAGTTTTTTACCTGTAAATACTTTTTTTCGAAATTTTAAGTCTGTAGTAGATACAAAAAATCAAAGATCTTCATACAAACTTGCTAAATCCCTAAACCACCTTAAGCCGGCTCTGCCAAATTTCAGGTCTCTCTCTAGTACAAAAAGTCAAGGACTGCCGCACAGCCATACAAACTTGTTAGAGCTCCAAACACGCCTAAATCCGGCCCTGTTACAAAATTCTTAGCTGTCTCCTACCCATAAGCTACCTATAGCTATAGTTTTCGAGATTTCGTGATTTGTCATTTGTTGTCAGTGTTTTTCGCTTTTATATATATAAGGTGCTAACAAAATAGTTACAGATATTTTGAGCGATGGTACCTTACAGTAAGACAATTAACTTTAGTTAGATTTAAGATTTTTTTTATGTATTTTTTTCGTTTTTTATTTTTACTGAACAAAATAAATTATAGTCTAAAAATAATCATACTGTGCATTTAACTGACAAGATGTTTACTTCAGTTTGTCATGTTGTCAGTTGTTGTTTCTCTAAAATGTTATTATGATTCGGCGGGAAAACTGTTAATTAGCTTATTAAGGTAACATTTGTACACCAAATTATATATTTTATAGGTACAGTCATTGATATAGTTAAAATTAATCCAATCACAAAAAGAAAAAAAAAAGTAACAAATAAAACTACTAATAAATAAAAGATAAATAAATAAATAAATATCTTCGGACAAATTACACCAATTGACTCAGCCCCAAACTAAGCAAAGCTTGTACTATGGGCACCAGGCAACGGATAAACATACTTATATAATGTAGATAAAACGCAATACTTACAGTGAAGCTATTAAAATGAGGCTTGGATGGCGCTGCTACGGTAGGCGGAGAAGGTTCGCGTTCTCGGTCCCTCTTCCTGTACATAAGATGAAGAACCGATTTAAAACCAATTAAATAGCTTTTATCAAAAATAAAAATGAAAAAATTATTTCTTATTATCAATTACTATTAGGTACTTATACAAAAATCACACCGTGACAATAATAAATAATGTCCACGTTGACTAAGCATGTACCACGTAACTTTTTAATGAAGTTATATTTGAGCTGAAGAACCTCATGCCGGGGAATCAATTACTTACCTTGATTCGGGTTTAGACTCGTTATCTGGAACAAAAGAAAAACAGGTCTCTTTTCTAATACATGTCCTGATTTATACTGTTAACCAAACCAAACAACAGCAAGATGAACATGTGAAATGAACCAGCGTGAATGAAGCTTAGAAGGCTGTTACTATAATATATAGTAACAGCCTTCTAAGCTTCATTCACGCTGGTGATGATGATATTATCATAAAATAACTCTGAGCGCTATGCATTCATTTCTGAGCGGTACAGATTTTTTCTCATACATTGAAAAAATATATATATTGCACTAACTTCCGGCACCACCACTTTAAAGCGGCACTAGGTTTATCGACATTTATTTTTAATCATCTATAAGCTGTCCTCTTGTACCTGGGGTTGCACTTGACTTTTAATAGTTAGAGTAATGTATGTTGACTTCTTTTTAATTTTAATAAATAAGATTTTAATTGTGACTACCACCTACTTGTACTATTTTTATGGATAAGTAGGTGGATATTTTTTTTTTATTGTAATTTTTTAATAGACGTCTCGCAGTATGGACAATGATATGTACTCCGTTATTGTCGTGTATATCAGACTAATGTACCAATTAACAGTTTCTGTGGCTCGCACTTTAATATACATGATGTGGATGTACTGAATAAATAAATAAATAAGCTATAAAAACGCCGTAAATTAATAATTCGTCGTAATTCCTCACTTGTACCTGAGAAATTCCATAAATGTACCGCTCAGAAATGACGGCATAGCGCTCAGAGTTATTTTATAATATAGTAACAGCCTTCTAAGCTTCATTCACGCTGGTTCATTTCACATGTTTTTGTCCATGGGCTTGTAGTCTATTAGTGAATGTTACCTTTTTTTAAATTAATTAATTTATTCACACTAATTAGTTACAAATAACTGAGAAAAAGTAAACAAAATTAGTCAAGCATTGTTTATAATTAACTTTAAACTACTTATATGAAATATATTTTTAACATACCTAATCTTCAAGTAAAAAAAAAAGGTTCATGACAAGCTGAATATTTAAACTATCATAAAATGGTCAATTAACCAATTTATAAATTATGATACCTCTTTTTAAAGGGAATATTCCATTGTTTATTGTATTGACTATTTTCTGAAAAAACTAATGTTTTAATAAAATACATTGTTAAAAACAAAAATTGATCATTTTCAGCGTCTTCTTGCGCCTAAACCATAAGAGATATCGCTTCTGTGTGTATGACAGATTTCTATTAAGTTTATTGTAGTTATTGTACATTATTTCATTCCTACACACTTCCTGTACCCCGAAATTTTTTCTCAAAAACTACAAAACACCGCGTTACATTGGATTCTAATTTCATTGAGCTTTACGTGGTATCGAAAAAAGACACACTATACATACATATATCTGTGGGAATAGGTTGGTGGAAGTATAATCAGAAGAGTAAAAAGCTAGAACAGTTCACCGGAGAGTGGCGACGAGATGTTTTAGTTCATTCCGTCGAAATTTCAGTTTACCCTTTTACCAATACTCGCTAAATTTCAAATTAACAAGGGCTCATAATACCTAAAAATTAAACTGCCTCATTCCTAAGATACACAAATGTCATAATGACATCGACCTAAAACGTCTCATGTCCGAAATGTCTAAATTTTGAAATGTACATTTCCTTAAAATACCGAATCATAGATACGACAAAATTTCTAAATAACTTAAACTGAAAACTCCAGAATGTCAAAATGTCACAGGTTCAAAATGCCAAATTTTTTTGTACCAAGAATCATGAGCTCTTTTTGAACCTGATATGTGAAAAAGTGCCCCTAAAATGTCCTATATTTTTGGGAACCTTGTCCATTTTGTTACGGCCATAGGGTGTATTGAAAATGTAACCAAATGGATCAAATATATTTGGGACATTTATTTATTTTAAAAAATGGAATGAACTCGTGATTCTGATCTTAGTGGTTAAAAAACAATAACTTTTTCACCTCACTAGCTCGGAAAGGCTAGTTTGTTTGATATCTATTGAGAAAATCGGTTTTTATCCACATGTTTATAGGGTGAAAAAAGGAAAATTACATGCATTTAGAAATACATTTTTATTAAATTTTACTTAACTTAAATCTAAACGATTGCCTGACGTATCACTTCATACATAATCTTAATATTGGTACTTCAATGTAAGTGGCCAGCACTAAAGAAGATAATAAATAGATTTTAATCATCAATAGAAATTTAGGTATTCTGACACTTGGTTGTTTTGAATATACGGTATACACTGCGATAAAGGTGTTGTGAATTTTGAGTTTTATGAGAATTAGACATTTTAAAATTCAGTCATATTGGGTATATTGTGTAATGAAGAAAAATTTTAGGCATTCTGGAAATTAGGTATTTTGACACTAAGTCCTTTTGATTTGAGTTGTAGGAGTATTGGTAAAAGGGTAAACTGAAATTTCGACGGAATAAACCTAAAACGACGAGATGTCATTTGGTTTCAATTTGCATGTTACGATCTATAACAAATTATTTAAGTACCTATTGTGCGGTATTTTTTTGTATCATACAAAAATAATCATTGGCATTGTTGTTTTTTTTTAGTTTGCTCCAATTCGAAAACCACTTCGAAGAAAACAACCAATTATACGATTTATCTTGTCCGATTTCAAAAAAGAAAGAGGCGTGACGGTATGTATGTATGTATGTATGTATTTCAAAAAAACTACGATTCCAGATATTTTTGTAAAGTATTTTTGACCTTTGTTTGACCTAACGACCTGGTTTTCTGGCAGAATCGGGCAATGTTTGCCACACAAATGAAAAAAATAGTTTAAGCTACGGTAACTGGCACATCTAAATCATAACATTACATTCCTACTTAATCTACAAACGTTACAAATAAAAGCAAATTCAAAATATAAAAATGAAATATACAATGGATATTTAAAAAAAAATTGTGCCGGGGTGCAACAATGACTCAAACAATATTCTCCAAAAAATCGAAGAGAAGAAGAAGAGAAAAGAGAATAACTGCGGAAGGAATGGTGTACGCAAGCTAATGTAGAATATTTCAAAGTTTACACGATGCATTGTTGAGAAGACCACTTTAATGTAAGTAGGAGTCGGGAAAGATGTACAGGTGTCAAACGCTTTGTTCTGTGGTGAAACGAGAAAAGCAAAAACAGCACGGAAAACAATAACAACACCAACGGATGGAACGATTCGAACACATGAACGTTGGCTGACGTTGATTCACACACACATTCACAGATCTACGACGTTGACGTATAGACAAAACCGTTTTTTTTATTGCTGAACGAAGGCGATTGGGATCGTGCCAAAATTAACAAATTATCAAACAGCGAAAAAATATTGATTATTAATAAACAAAGCTATGTAAAAGCATAATATTAAAATAGGTTGCTTGAAAAAGTCCATTTTATCAAATAAAGGTGTTAAAATAAAAACACAGCTGAAAAAAAATTAACAATGCCAATTACCATTACCCGTCCTAAGAAAATCGTCCTTGCATTAGACACTGTATTTAATTAAGTATGCGTTAAACTGACTAACAACGATGCAAACAATCGATCCTCAAAATATCCGCATCTGATTTTCTAGCAGGCGATATACATATATTTACCACAGCGTGAAAAAGGGTTGCCAGCCTCACCTTCTTCCCGGCCTCTGTATAGGTTATTTTATTCGTTCAGGCGTTTGCGGAGGTCTATTTCAATTAACAAAAAAATATTTACCTTGCTACTCCGCTACTTACGTGCAAGATAGCCAAGCATGCTCGAAATATATGTTTTTACATGCAATCCCTCCTTCCTCTACAGCCAAATAAAACATACATAAATCCCACAAACTTACCTATCCCCTACACCACACAAAACAGTGTAAACGTTTTTTGTTCATTTTGTTTTCTGTATAGGCAGTAATGTTCTATTACGACTTCTCATGTCACTTCACTTCTAAAAGTATTGAAGACTAACAAATCGCATCATATTGTGTATTTTAATTTTATTATAAATAGAGGTTCCTACACTTTTCAGTTCAGAGCGCACTAACGCTCTAAAATATACATGCAAAACGAACCTTTGAGCAGGGTGTTAATCAAGTCTATGTCGACTACTTCTTCAAAGGTGGGGCCACCGTTTTCGGAAAAGTGGTAGCCTTTGAATATCCAGTGATGAATTCCCTCCCTGCAAATACAACAAATAATTACACTTACTTGTCAGTTTCTGGATATCTGAATAAAGGGAATTTAGTAAGCGAGTTCAGTTCCGTCCATACCTTCGTTGGAAATAACAAAAACTTATTGCGGCCAAACTATTAATGTTAATAATAGATTAGACGTGGTTGCGAGACGAAGTAGCAGTTGTTACTGTGCCGTCAGCCGGGCGTAAGGAGTTAGAGTTAGGTCTCTTGTCCACCGCACGGCCTGTTAGCGGCGCCATGGTCAAACCATGGTAAATTGTACAAAACGCGGTACAACCATGGCACATTCGACGTACGAGTCAGTTGTTTGTGCACGTCAAGTCGGGTACTCATCTGCGAGATGTAACAGCAACTTTTGCATGTGACATGAACCAAAACCAAAAACCCTGGTTAGGGCGTGGCTCGCGACCGGAACACCCACATTACGGTTTTTGGTTACTGTAACATGCAACAGTTACGGTTACAGCTCGCAGATAAGTACCGGGCTTCACGGATCTTTATAAGAAAAAGTTCATCATGTCTTAACTAAGATTTTTGATTACCTAATTAAGCAGTATATTTTCGTAATTAACATTTGAATTTATTTAGTTGCGTTTATGTCATAGTTATTGTTCTATTACCGTGTTGCGATTCTTTTGCTATGACCTGTCAGGGAAATGCTTACAGGGCTCGTACAATTTGTACGGATGACGTCAAACCACTCATAGGTGATTTCAAAGAGTCAGCTCCGGAGTAAAACAACAGTACACCTGACTCCTGAACTCTAACTAAACGACACGGGAGTCATGGGACTGATATCTCTTCACAAACCGAGCCATCGAGTACCACGATTGCCTTAGATAAAGCAGCCAAAATTTATTTTCGGTCAATCAATTTAAGAACAAATATTAATTAAAGCATATTTTCAGTCTGTGACAACAAATAAAGATTTGTTAGAGAAATAGTTATAAATTTGTGCACAGTTTCATTAAATATTAAGGTAAAATTGTATGTTTTTATTTTTTCATTAATATATGTACTTATCTACTTTTATTACACACTAGCTACAGCCCGCGACTTCATTCGCATAGAATTAGCAACTCGTTTACATATTATCTATTCTGTTACGTGGGCCTACGCGACAATTAAAATGTATTCAACTAAACTATAATTTTCAACGTAAGTTAGTACCTAATATATCGTGAATAACGTTACGTATACAGTGTGTATGACAAGATCGTGACCGGTATAAATTTAATTTTTAAAATGCCACACTATAAAAAAAGGTACTGGCTGAATAGCCTGATCTATTACGTACAATGCTCTGTAAAAAAAAAAAAAAAAACTTGACCGTCTCCCGCCAAAAGCACATTTTCCAAAATGAGTGCCGTGTATGCTACACGATACGAAGCAGTGTTCCTCTGTAGGCATCCGAAAGGACCCAAAATGTTTCGTGATCGGGCCGCTAAGTACATGAATAAGTTGTAGGCGTTTGTAAACTAGTGGGTAAAGAGATACACGGAAACAAAAACCGTTGACGATTTACCAGAACGTGGGAAAACAAAATCAACCTCCTCTGCAGAGAATAAGCGGATTTTACAAATATTTATGAAAAATCCACTGTTATCTTTGCGTTCTGGGCAAGAAAAGTTGCAGAAAAATGGTTTATCTATATCTATAGATACAATACGGAGACGTTTGATGGAAAATGGAATTAAATTTCGAAGTACGATGAAGAAACCGCTCCTTACAGAAAAACACACGGGAAAGAAACTGTCATGGGCGAGTGAAAACAAAAACCGGGATTGGAATAATATAATATTTTCAGACGAAGATTCATTTTGGGCTGCTAATTACTCGACTAGAGCTTGGTCTACGGCTGATAACAGATTGCTCGTGCGGACCGTGAAACACCCCAGTAAAGGTGCCTGTTTGGGGATGCTTCTCAAAGCAGGGTTTCGGCCGTTTGCACTTGTTCACTGGCACGCTAGAGGCCCTGAAAATGGCCAAAATTTATGAAAAGGCATTGTTACCTTCCGGTAAGAAGATGTTCCCAAGGCATAATGCTCCATGGATCCTGCAAGAGGATAATGACCCTAAACACCGAAGTCGGGTTTGTACTGCGTGGAAGGCCGAAAATGGCATCGATGTTGTGGATTGGCCCTCACAATCACCCGATGCCAATCCAATAGAAAATGTATGGGCGTGGATGAAGCTAAAACTACGAGGAAAAATTACGGTTAGCGTCGCCAATCTATCTCGAGAACTGAAGTCCATATGGAGGTCTTTACCCTGCAGTTTCGCTGAAAACTTAGTTGAAAGTATGCCTCAGATATGCCATGCGATTATAGAAAATTCGGGAGACTGGGCACCTTATTAAAAATAAAGCATGAAAGTGTAATAAAATAACTGTTAAATTATAGAATTTCGCATGATAAGTCTTTTCTTTTTAGAAATTTAACCGGTCACGCTTTTATCGTACATAGTGTACCTCATTTTTGTGAGCCGGTTGTGTGTATGCTGAGAAAGTTTCTGACAAACAACGTCAACCGTGAGTCGGATTTAAGTGTTGAAATGTCTAATTCTTGTACTATTGACTCGATTGCCATGAACTAAACCCAAAAACGAAAGATCCGAAAATGGCGGCCAATTTTTCCATTTTTGATAACGGATTCATGTTTGACGACCACTCGCACCCTCAGATATCGATTTTGAAAGCAATCAGTGAAAAAAGTATACTTATTCCGTGCCTGTACCGCACAAAGAGAGAAAGCAAAAGTTAACTTCCACACTCAGAGACGCCAATGAAGATAATAATCATCTACCATTTATTTTTCTGAGTGTGGCAGCGATGACAACTTTAAACGTGAACGCAACCGAGAGAGAAAGCAAAAGTTACCTTTCACACTCAGAAACACCAATTAATATAATATTATAGGACCATTTATTTCTTTGTATCTCTGGGTGCGGCAGGAATGATAACATCAAACTTGAACATGATCCGTGAACACGGTAAAACAGTTCTTAATTTCCACCGCTAGTTAAAACAACCGACAGGGTAATTCAAACTGACGTCTCTGGGAACGGCACACGTTCAAGTTTTATTATATCCTACTAATATTATAAATTTTATGAGGGTGTGACGATGTGAGTGAGTGTGTATGTATGTTCCTTCTTCACGCTGATACGACAGATTTGGATCAAATTTCGAACAGAGATAGCTGGTACCCTAGATTAAAACGTAGGCAACTTATTATTCCGGAAAATTACATAGTTTCCGCGGGATAGCACTAAACGAATTCTTTGCAGACGAAGTCGTGGCCAACAGCTAGTTCTGTAATAATTATTTACGTTGCGACTCTAGGCAGTTACGCTACGACCTTTGGCATGTTTATCGCTATCCCGCGGGAACTATGCAATTTTCAGGGATAAAAATTTGCCTGTTTCAATCCAGGGCACCAGCTATCTCCGTTCCAAATTTTATCGAAATCCGTCTAGTCGTTTCGGCGTGAAGAAGGAACAAACATATACACTCACTCACTCACTTCGTCACAAACTTTCGCATTTATAATATTCGTGCCTTACGGTAACAAGTTTCGTGACACATATTGAATAAACCGAAAAAATTAAATTGCGCCGTTGTAAAACCGTGCCAGTCGGTGTACGAACACAAACCATCAAGTAATCCATGCAATATTGGAGACAGTGTCCAGACGCGGTTGTTACACGCGGATTATTAAAAAACGTGTGTGCACAAGAGGCCTTACTTATTCTTTTCATATTCCTCCTTGTCGATGTGCACGGGGCGCATGCGGCCGTACTTGTCCTCGATGCGCTGCGCGAGCCGATTCATGATAACGCCAACGCCCTCGCGGTACTTGGGCTGCGCGCGGTACGGTGTCATCAGGCTGCATGCTTTCGGAAAGTGCCGAACCTACATTCAAACAAAATCATTTAAGTTTCAACGTTTTCAAATTCGGCTAGAAGGACCAATGTAGGTTCTAACCCTGTTGCAGCGCGTACATCTTACTGTTTTAGTGAATTTACATTATAATAAATCATAAACTTAAACCTGACGAAGAGATACAAAAAACAAAGTTCTTTGTAATAGTACATTGTTGTAGAGGCTGGAAAGTGAGCAATAGATGGACGAGTGAGTTCGAGGGCCGAGCCGCAGGTGAGGCCCTCGAAGAGAGACGAGTCCATCTGCTTATTAAACACACATTTAATATGACGTGACAAGGACGGACTGACGACTCTGACTTTAAGACAGGACTTAAACATTAAAGACAAAACAATTTACGTCAGACGTGGCTGTATGGACCTAGTTTCCTTTGCCTCTTCCTGATGGGATAAACCTTGAAAAAATTTAATATGAAGCACACGACATGTTCTGATTGGTCGATTTTGTGTAATAGCATCACAAATTGTGTTCTGATTGGTGGAATCAGGGATCAGCATGCCGATGTGATTGGACGACTTGGTCTTTGAAACTGTCCAACAATGTTATTGTTGGCCTGTTTGAATTCATAGTTGGCCTGTTGATTCAACCTACAACTATACTTTGTTTTGGGGCCCCATTACTGACCATCTTTTGCCACATTTCCGAGCAGTGGCGTGAAATAGTACATTGTTGTAGAGGCTGGAAAGTGAGCAATAGATGGACGAGTGAGTTCGAGGGCCGAGCCGCAGGTGAGGCCCTCGAAGAGAGACGAGTCCATCTATTGCACTTTTGGCCGAGACATTACATAGTGCTTTTCACGACTACTGCGAGAAAATAAAAAACATGGCGTAAATACAACAGTAAAGTTACACTCTCCCGCCATATTTTACTTTAAAAAAAAACGAGAGCGCTCTAGTGGCCAGTCACGCAAAGGCTTTTTTTGTTATGTTATTTTATTAAGCGAAGCGCTTCGAAGTGCTTATTAAACACACCCATAATCGCTTATAGTTTTAATATGACGTGACAAGGACGGACTGACCACTCTGACCTTAAGACAGGACTTAAACAATAAAGACAAAACAATTTAAGTCAGACGTGGCTGTATGGACCTAGTTTTCTTTGCCTCTCCCTGGTGGGATAAACCTTGAAAAAATTTAATATGCAGCACACGACGTGTTCTGATTGGTCGATTTTGTGTAATAGCATTACAAATTATGTTCTGATTGGTGGAATCAGGGATCACACGACTTGGTCTTTGAAACTGTCCAACAATGTTATTGTTGGCCTGTTTGAATTCATAGTTGGCCTGTTCATTCAACCTACAACTATGCTTTGTTTTGGGGCCCCATTACTGACCATCTTTTGCCACATTTCCGAGCAGTGGCGTGAAAAAACTATTCCTTAATACCTATCAGCGCTTTTATACGACACTAGTTCCATCAGTGGATGCAATGGGGGCTATAACATGTGAATTTGCCACTAGAGGCGCTAGTGTCGCGTGAGGTCCAATTACATTCACTTGTCACTGGTTTTGGCAGGCTTCGTGACATAAATTGTAATTTCTTTTATGTAAAAAAGTGATATCTTTCGTGAAATTATCGCAAATATGGATTATTTGGCGATGAAAGTGAACGTTTTGAAAGTGGATTTTTATCCGAATAAAACGGAACTGCACAACATTGCGGCATAGCTACTCGATATGATGATAATTATTTATAATTAATAAATTTAATAAGATTTAAGATTTATAACTTTGTTTCGGCGTCGATCTTATAAAGTCGCCTTTGACAGCTATTCCTCTGGACCTTAAGTCAACAGTGGCGCCAACTGGTGAGCAAAGAAACGATAGTCCCCCTTGCGCCGCGTGCGCGATCCGAGTTGAGAAGGTTTAGGGGTAGAGGGCGCTGGCGCTGGTGTCGCGCCCATTGTTGCCACCTGAAGCCGGCGCGACCAGGCGATGCATCGATAACGAAAGTGTCTCTCTCTCTATCTCTTACCTGTTCACACTTAATAGTAATTCTTTAGGTTATCACTTATCGATCAACTTAATGAAATGTCACCTAAATAATAAAAATTTGGTCACCACCCACATTAGAAGAAAAAAAAGCCTGTACCATGTCAATGATAGCGAGTTAGTACTAGAAAACTCAGAAAGCCTGCGATTGGTCAGCGGTGAGTCACAAATACGCATCGGATAGGTTTACATGGCAGCCAAGGTTCAGTCATCATCTGTCTTTCGCACGGTGCCGACACACTTTCTGTTACACACACTCCTTACACCGCCCTCCATATACATTTTCGTTATATTTTTTAATGTTGTCTTGACATGCCTGGGTGTCATATGAACAAACATAATTAACACAATAAACGAACATACTTACTGTCATGTAAGCCTGCCCAGGCATTGAGGTCAAATTGTTTACGCCCACCGACCTTCCTGTGTCCCTTATATTTGCATACAAAAGTGCAACAGAGAGAACGCTATATTAACTCGTTATCTTGGACCTGGTATATAGTACGAAATTGTTTGTGTGGTGAATTATTATTGTATATAATCTGAACCTATGCTTAAGAATAAAACAAAAATAAGTCTAATTGTATTTAAAAAAGATTACGGACTAGTGGTCCCATAGTTATTGAAAATGTCGAATTCGACTCCACCATAAGATCGAAGGAACCCCGCGGGATTCATATTTCTATTCGGTTTGGCCTTCGGGCATTTGAAGATGTCGAATGAATCTAACCCTCTGGTTAGGATTTTATTACCGTGGGACATAAAAGTGGGACCACGAGAACGAACCTTTAAAAAGGTGAGAGCAGTTATGTAAATAATGTATATGAATCATTCATATTTTACGTCATATGGGTGCTGTAACGTGTCAAAAAAACTATCAGAAAAATTGTACAGTAACATTCCCCATCGCAAATTATTCTTCAGCGGTTAGATAAAGTGACTCACGAGATAATTGTATCGGTGCCAGAAGCAGGTCATGTGGTTGATGATGGTGCGCGGGTGGCCCTGCTTGGAGCAGAGCGTGCACATGTAGGAGGGCTCGTAGTGCGCCTGCTCCGGCGGGTGCTCCACGAGGTACTCCAGCCCCAGCAGCGGCGCCCTGACAAACGACACCATTTGCTCTACATTCACTGCTTACACGACATTTTTTCGTCAATATCCTCTCAGCAAATATTGTAGAAACCAATGAAAATCACACTTATTTTTTTATGAAAATGAGTAGCTGTACCGAATCCAAGTCTGGTTTATTATTTGTTGTGACTCGTCATTTCGTTGTGTTACTTAGGGAGGATAGCAACATTAGCAACGTTAGCGTTAGAACGCTGTACAAACAGACAAACAAACCTCATCACTTTTGTTACGCGACTATGAATCATCAAAGAAATATTATTAATTTCAACAGAGTTTACGGTGGCACCGGTTCAATTGGCAATAATAATAATAATAATATCCTGGGACAATTTACACCAATTGGGAATGGATGATTATTTTAAAAGTGCTTGGTGATTTTTCTATTGATAGGAATAACCATCCTTAGCTACGGAAAAAAGTTTCAGATTTTTCCGTCGAGCCATATATTTTATAAAAATAAAAACATTTTACTCAGTCACTCGGCGGCCCCTATACGGAAGTAAGCAGTAGGTACGCCAATGACATAATCAAATTAAAAAAAAAAATGCTGCTTGAATCTGTGGTACACAATGACATTTTGTCACTGACATTGATTGATAGCACCGCACTCGGAAGCTAAAACAAGCAAAAGAAACGGCTAAGTGGCGCTGTCTGTAGATTGTTGTTGGTACTAAACCACCTATTTGGGATTTCATTAAAATTACCATACATTTCTCATATAACTTTCAGTAGTGTTTTTGATTCGGAGTAGAAATAACCCAATAATTCCAAAATCTGAGAAAAAAATGTATATTATGGTCATTTTTATTGAAATTCCCCATATTTGGTTAGTAACACGAACAATCTACAGACGGCGCCACTTAGCCGTTGCTTTTTTTAGCTACAAATGTCATTGTGTACCACAGATTCAAGCAGCATTTTTTTTTTAAATTTGATTATGTCATTGGCGTACTGCTTACTTCCGTATAGGGGCCGCCGAGTGACTGAGTAAAATGTTTTTATTTTTATAAAATATATGGCTCGACGGAAAAATCTGAAACTTTT
Organism: Pandemis cinnamomeana; assembly: GCA_932294345.1. Classification (NCBI taxonomy): domain Eukaryota; kingdom Metazoa; phylum Arthropoda; class Insecta; order Lepidoptera; family Tortricidae; genus Pandemis; species Pandemis cinnamomeana. The sequence continues at coordinate 14,202,672 of OW028702.1, forward strand.
TTCCGTAGCTAAGGATGGTTATTCCTATCAATAGAAAAATCACCAAGCACTTTCAAAATAATCATCCATTCCCAATTGACCTAGCTCCAAACTAGTTTTTGAAGTAATAGTTTTTTGAAGAAGTGCAAATTATTTTCAACATGAAATTTACCGTGAGACTCGTTCATAGTCACAAAAACGGATAACTCACGTATAAAAGGAAGCGACTACGAATTAGTCCGAAACATGTCGAGCATTACTCGATTCTTATACGTGAGTTATCCGTTTGTGTAACTATAACGTGTTAATTATTTTATTTTCGTCAGTCGATGTCTTAATAATCGAAGAACTGCAGCTCTTTTATTTTTATTTCCTGTTATTAATGAGAAATATTCTTTTGGTATTCGATATGACATTTGTGAAATTCACAACATTTCAATTTTAAATAATTACTAAAGTACTGACAACCATTTCGAGCTTTGTGTTTAAGTATTCCATTCCATATTTTTTTGATTTTTTTTATTACTTATTTAACGTAATATTAACAAAAATCCTCAAAAAATCCGAAGTAAGGAATCGTTGTAGTATACCTTTGCACTCCTAATTATTTATGAAATAAAAATGTCAATGTCAAAAAGGTGTCAATGTCAAACATCAGTGTTGTTTGCCGATCGATGTTGTTTGTTCGTTTTGTTTTGAAAAAGCATTGTTATATTTATGAAATTGATTTGCCATGAAAGTTTCGGACGGTTATGCCATGGCAGACAGCCGAAGCCTTCCCAAGGTGGATTATATGATGTTTTTGCAATACATGCGTGAAAACAACTCGTTTAACGTTGCCGAAATCCTGGGAGCTAAGGTTTTGTTGTCATCAAGGGATGCTCACGTTGAAACTTCTGTAGACTATGTGGAAGTGAAACGAGAGAATGCTGTGTGTTTTATCAAGGGTAGAGTAACTCCTGAGCACCGAGTTCGTACTAAAATGTACTCAGTTGTCGCAAGCATTAACAAGGCAGAAGAAATTATATTGGATGTGAAATGTGAAGATTGTGCTGCAAGTCAGGGTGGATGCAAACATTCAATTTGTTTTATTATGTGGCTTATTAAGCGGATTAAAGAGCCTTCAGTTACATTGTTTATTCATTTTTGTTGTCAATTATTTCCAATTCAGTCCAGAAAAAGCGAATAATTAAAATACAATAAAAACCAATATCAAATCACCAAACGTCAATCAAAAACTCAAAACCGTTGTGACAACCCGTAGACATAGACAATGTAGACATCAATCTTATCTTATTTTTTTATGACCCAGGCAAAGGGACTGTGTGCATTCAACCTTACAAGCGTTTTTGAAATTTTCGAGTTTTCAAAAAAAAATTGACCTACTTAGAATACAAATTTGGCGAAAAGAAAAAATATGGGTCTCCTAGTTTTCAGAGTACTATTTATTTAGCATAAGAAAACACAAGGTAAAAAAAATGAAATGTTGTGAATTGAATGGCTAAGCCTCGTGCAAAGAACTAGCTTAGAATAATAATAAAACTACGTCAACTGTCACTTTTGACACTGTCAAAAAATAGTACCTCGCTTCGGTTTATTTGCGTTTTCGTAAATAACAACACTGAGACAGACATGAAGTGATAAATCAATGTTTCTAGATAAAATAATGATACACGACGTCATAATTATGAATGTGTCAAATAAATAAAAAAAGAAAAATAACATTTCGAATTGTCGGAAAGGTCTGAATGAAAGCTCGATAAAAAAGATTTATTTAAATACAACCAAAAATCAAGCTGATGTAATAAGATCGCATTTCACACTTTGGCGGACATGAGAGGTGTTAAAGTCGCTTCGCATGTTTGTCTCACGAATATAACTGATATAAACCGAACATCTGACTTGTACTCCGAGGTGTCCCATAAACCCGTATTTTATAGATAATTAAGATAATCACTTTAATTTGAAACACTCAACAATGACATTAACTGTTTGAATGGCATATCACTTTGTTTTCAAGGATCGAAATAAATGTGATCACTTACTTATAACACGTTTTGTGTTAAGTTACTTCTAATAAACTAAAATAATCAGTAACATTCGACTTAATTTCATTTTATATTATTTTGGGAGCCTAATTTATCTTTTTTTTATGCTGTTGACTGTACTAAACCATAATATTAGTTAATACACCATTTAAAATTACTACTAAAAACTTGTTAAAAGATTAGAAACAATAATGTGGTAGATATACCAATCGTAACTTACTTGACACCGTCAACAATGTCTTGCAAATGGCACTGAACATTCTTGTATTTATGGTACTTGATATCCAACTCCGAAGGATTTTTGTTATGGAAATCAACTTCCTGTGCCATCTTCTGAAGTACTTTTTCAGTTGCTGTAAAAAAATAAAAAAATTAGGCTCTACGAATAAATTATACTCTACAAACGGTCCGCCGTTGGCGAGGCATGAAATAATGGTGTGTCAGTTCACTGTCACACCGATTGTGCTAATATATTTGATTATCTTTGGATTATTGTTGTAAGTAAGAATCCAAGATGACGGTTATAATTAGATAGACATTTTAACACAAAAATGTTGATGGGTGTCGTTGTCGGGTAATTTGGAGGCTCGGAGCCCGCATTTGGCTTATTTTTGGATCTTATACGGCGAATACCAAATTTTACGCTCGACATCAAAATGTTGATGGGATGGGTGGGTGTTGTTTTCGGGGCATTTGGTGGTGGTTCCAAGCCCGAATCTAGCATTATCGTTCTGATCCAATGAGGCGAAAGACAGTTTACCACAAAAAATGTTATTTAGTGAGGCAGTTGTGTGTTATTTAGCCGTGCGATGATTTCTCTAAGCAATCTGTATCCAACAACTTATAATAGATTTATAGTGTTCTTTTAACAAGCTTTTTTGCAATGTTGTATTTTATTTAAAAGTAAATTGGCCTAAGTGCAACTAGTCTCATTAACCCGTTACAACTAACTAACGAACTAGTGTTAACTTATCTATACTTAAGGTTTATACAGAATTGCAAACAACCAATGTAAATCAAATTATTTTATATATTTTTTTAATCCTACGAAACTATATACAACGGGTAGGTACGAGTCACTGCTATCCCATCGAAAATATACAAAAACCAGCCAAATACGAGTCGTACTTTAAGCACGAAAGATTTCGTACTACCTGTCTACCGCAACGAAATAAACCTCGTTTCTTGCATGGACACCTACTTCCATTATTTTTTATCCCATACTTTTGTTTTATGGGAAATTGGAAAAATCCCTTATGACACCTAAGTGATCTTCAAAGAACATGATTGTCTAATAGATACAAAGTCTATATTTTCTATACCGTCCTTTTTTCCGTGGGAAAATTAGAATATCCCTTTGTAGTGCACCTTTTTGATCATCATCAACAAGGACTATGTCTGCCAAATAGCAAGAAACTATAATAGCAAGTCAGTTATTCTTTCTTTGGAATACCACGGGAATTTCGCAAAATCCTGAAATCAGTTTTCAGGTATCATAATTACCTACTGGTATGACAAATTTAAAAATTCTAGTACCTAATAATAGTTACGGAGATAAGATTACTTCAAAGTAATTATATAAATCCCTTTTTAGGGTTCCGTACCTCAAAAGGAAAAAACGGAACCCTTATAGGATCACTTTGTTGTCCGTCTGTCTGTCCGTCCGTCCGTCCGTCTGTCAAGACCCTTTTTCTCAGAAACGCGTGGAGGTATGAAGCTGAAATTTATATCAATTACTCAGGTCTACTGTCCCTTGAAGCTGTGAAAAAATCAAACTTCTAAGCCAACGCAATCAAAAGATACAGCCGTTTATGCCGCAAATTTCCGCAAATTTTCAACTCTCAAGGGAATCAAAACCTACAAGGTAGTTCCCGTGAACGCAGAATCTTGAAATTTGGTATGAAGGTAGGTCTTATAGCACAGATTAAAGAATAATTGCGAAAACCGTAAATGTGTATGTATGTCTGTATATAGCAGTGACCAATATAAAGTAACCCCACACTGCGTACATTTTGCTTTGGAACAGGGCTCTGCTTACACTGGTTTTAGATATTTATAGATAATGATACGGAACCCTCGGTGCGCGAGTCCGACTCGCACTTGACCGGTTTTTTTCTCCCCATCCCGCAGGAATTTCGAAAAGTCTTGAAATTTAATTTTCAGCAGCTATGATTCCCTACTTGTGTGCAAAATTTCAAGACTAGTATTTTATTACAGTTATGGAGATAGGCTTCCCTTTTCGGTGGACTTATTCTTCTTCTTTTTTTAATGGCCCCATCGATCTTCAGTGGACTTATAAACCCCATTTATTCCTTATCGCGTGGGAATTTTCAAAAATCGGTTCTTAGTGGATCTCTATGATACTGAAGCAACATTACTGCGACCTTTGACATAATATGTTTATCGCTATCCCGCGGGAACTATGCAATTTTCCGGTATAAAAAGTAGCCTATAAACCTGGCCGGTAATTTTCTCAACCCATTAGCAAAGTTTGCATCGAAATCCGTTTAGCCGTTTTCACGTGATGCGCTCGCAAATATACAGAAAAACAGACAAAAAATCTAAAAGCTGTTGGAACGTGTTCTGTTATCGATTCTAAGTAGCCCGGGCCAATTTTTTTTTAAATATATTCCATGTACAGACTTTCAACCCTCTTCAGCTTTATTATATATATAGATACGTAGGTAAGTAGGCGACAAGTGTGATGTACCCTAAGGAAAAATAAATCTCGACTCGAGAAGCATAAGGTCTGATGTGAAAATCCGACCAAATTGACTTATTCGCATTGCGGTTATAAAGCGCTCTTTCTCTGTCTACCACACTGACACTTGTATTTCTATCTCTTTCCGTTGAGGAGATAATTAAATGCATAAGGTCGGATCTGACGACTTTTAGAAATTACAGAGACGCATTAGGACTAATTTTAACTTACACCTTTATGCATGGACTACTCAAAATTTTTCGTTTAACGTTTTAAGTAAGTAACTAAGGGGTTATTAGTGTAAGTAGTACTAACAACATATGTGTCACTTAGTTACACGAAATAAATGGATTTTATTTATTTATTTCAACTTCAACGTTTATGCTTCAAAATTTGTTTTCCTTCATGCCTGGCGTTATGTCACTAAAATCCTTCTGCTTCGCAAATGTTGATAAAGCACAGGTACGTATCACTTGATACGACGTAATGCTTCAAATATTTTAAGCTGTTAATTTTATACAGTAATTCTTATGTTAGTTTCAGACCTTATGCCTGTAATAACATTAGCTTTTGAGAATAATGAGTAGTTAAGTGCAAATAGAAACAAAAAAATCTATCGCAACAGAGTCACTTATGTCATAAAGTCGGAAGTGGCTGTTTTCATAAAAAAATAGTTTTATCGATACATTTAAACCGCTAAAAAAAATTAACTATATGAAAATGTTTGCTATATGAAGCCATATGAATAAAAAATATGAACTATATGAAGATGCAAACAGTTTCGTGATCCTAACTATAATAATTCAATAATTTTATTTTTGCTCTCCTGAAAAGTTAAGAAATCACACTTCAGACTTCTTGAGTCGATATCAGTTCATTGCTCATTCATTATGTTTGTATTGTAGTGTCCCACGTGCCTTGACAGCCACGTAAACCTAATTGCGCAGGTATAACAATACATTATAGATGCGTTGTCATGTTAGCCTAGAAGGCTAAGATAAAATATCTCGAAGTGCTGCTAATTCCACAGGCTATCCTAATCTGCACGGCGGAACCCTGCAGCGCAAACACAGCCGCTTAGCGGCAGGGTTAGCGAGTAGGATCTCTTAATCTATAGGTATGGATGCTGACCGATTTCTTACCTAGAACTGTCTTGTTTCCGCCTCTCTCACTCTGAATGTATGGATGGTCATCAAAAATGCTCTGCGGCCATATATTTTTCATTGCTATCTTGATCTTGTGCTTTTTTCCCGAGATATGTGTCTGTAAATTGAAAAGGAATCCATACGTTGAAGATGAAGATAAAATTGAAGATTTATTTGTAAATAAATGACTATTTAAATGTTTCAAACGTTATCATGGTAATCGAAATAATAATATGTGGTATAGGAAAATGCATAGTTTCCGCATCAAAGATTACCTAAAAGAATTCATGGCAAAGGAAGTTGCGGACAACTAATAATTTCATTCTCATTAATGTAAATAAAAATAATTATAATAGTCAGTCTAATTACCAACACTAATAACGGCGTACGACACCGTCAGCCAATTTGTTTCACTTAGTGATATTAATTGAGAGTATATTAAGTAGTATGGTTAATCGTAGTTACTACATGAAATGAGAAGGCGGCAGCAGTGTTCGGTACCTGCAGGATACTCTCCCCGCTGCAGACGGCAGCGCAAGGGTAGCAGAGGTAGATCCACTTGCCCGAGACGTCGCGCCCGCGGCGCTCCACCATGCCGCGCTGGCCGCCCTCCTCGACATCGATGCGCAGGCTGTTGAGGTGCTCCTGGAACTCTTGTTCTGCCTGCAAACACCCACAACTCTTATTACCTGCTCTCAGATTCATTCACTAAATTTATTAATCCCTTAAACATGTCGTGATCTAAAACTAGTACACCTTTACATAATAAGGGGGAAAATAACACAAATAAAACAGTTTCACAATTATTACTTAGATAATTTATTTCTATTAAGTTTTTCATTAAATTTCATACTCACCAAACCACAGGGACAGAAACGCTACAAAATATTCACGCACACTGGATAATGTGGCGAACTGAGCAGAAAAACCACGAACTGTAGTCATTTTATTGTTTCATCAGTAATTTGTGATTTATTTTTAGTATATGTACATTACAAGTACAATTGGAAAGTAGGTCAATAAATCGTCATCATTAGAGTCATTCGGGTCAAAAGCACGCACCTTATTTTCAGACGTCCCAAAAATGAACTAAAATTTGGATTTTCATACTGAATAAACATTAAACACATAGAGAATTTAATGTAAGTATATCAATACATGAGTCGTTTTCAAAAACGATGTTGAGGGTTTAATTACAACAAAAATTAATTGATTCCTTTGTGTTACGACCGTTTCACCATTATTCCATCGCAGTAAGGGTGAAAAAGTCGTACCACAAAGGAATCAATTAACTTTTGTTTTAAATAAAGCCCTTAACTATTACATTATTTTTGAAAACGACTCACATATCAATATAGCAATTTTATACGATTAATATAAACGGTTTTTGTATCTTTGCGTTTAAAGTAGAATTTTCCATGCGCGTACTCGTACCCCGCCATGTGGGTAAAATTACGCAAGCTGTTGGGTAAAAATACACATGTGGGGTAATTGTACACATTTAGGAAATTTAATACCGGAAACGTAGGTTGCCGTCACTGACACACGCGTGGCCGGTTCTGAAGTGCACAAGCGGAAGGCGAAATTCCACTGCGACGCACGCTGTCCACGCTACGGATTAATGTCGAATCATCTACGGTGAGTGTGCCACATAGGAACAGTCACAACTTTTTTATATTATTTTTTTTATTATACTTTTGAACTTTTTTACTATTTTTAAACGTTTTAATTTTCAAATCTATTCTGTCAATTAAATTTCCGAAAACGATTTGTATATAAATAACTACCTTCAAAAAAACAATTCGGAAAAACAATCGGTTTCTGAAAAAACATACAAAAACCATAAAGAAAAATGATTATCAAATAAGAACTGCTGGTCTAAATTATTACTCTTTTGACCTAAAGTATCTACGTACAGTCAACAGCAAAAGAAACTGATGAAATAGGGCCCCCAAGTAATATATGGGGTGCAACGGATGCTAAATAGAAACCACGCACTCCACAATAAAGTTTAACTCATATATTCAGAAGGAAACAGTGAAGAATAATATATACAAGTAGGAAACGGCTAGAAACACAGGTAATAGGAAAACTAGGACACAATAGGAAATAAGCGCGTGGTAAGAGTGACAATTCACAATGCCAAGAGATGTTAGACCATTGCTGTTCGAATGTGAATGTGCGCACTCGACCTCTATTAACTAATTAAAACTGCATTTAAAATTTCCACTTTGGTATAACTTGTTATATCTGGCACGTCATGCTAGGAGATGTTTTGCAACGTTGATTTTGCTCACTTACATTTGACGTTCACTGTACCAAACGGCAATCATGGACATCGATTTGTTTTATTTTTTTCATCACTTAAGCTCTGAAAGTAGGTTGCATTTAACTTGAAATCCGAGTTGTAAATTCGATTTACATCCTTAGGGATGTAAGTAAATTTAAAAATCGAATGGTGCTCCTTTGTATTCACGAACTGGTAAACAAGGAGATTTTAATGCGTAGTACTTACCTCCAAACCTCCATGTTGGCATAATGCTGCTGCCCAGTGCTGGCTGAATGTGCCAAAGCCAAAGAGCGCGAGGCCATTAAAAAAAAAAGACGGTTTGGCGCGATAAATTTTCTTCCGCTCTATTACAAATTGCGTATTTTTTATTTCCTCGCATTTGTGATGAAAAGTAGAGTGTTCAACTCGAGTGTAAATGATCAATTACAACCCTTGTTTATCAATCTACTATTTCTGTACGTTGTGTGGGCAGCGTGCGCCGCAGTGGGAATTTCGACACATGCAGTTAGACCAATGAACCCATGTGAGTGAAGTCGCGTCGGCTTTAGAATAACAAATGCATCTTTCAAACCCTTAACTTCGCAATGTTGTTAACAATCAACATACTTTAAGACCATCTTTGTATATTTTAGTAATTTTTTTTTGTTAGCTTAACAAGACCCTACGAAATATGGGGTATTTCTTTTTTTATAAACAACGATTCGACACAAAGTCACGCTGTGAATTTATAACTTGAAAGGATTTTTCAATGACACGTACTTATTAGTTTATACTGTAAAATAAGAAAGAACTGATAATTAGGATGTACAAACGTACGTGCACAACAAAATTGCTTCCACAAAAATAACATAAATCAAAGAGATCCAACTGTGACCAACAACATATTGCACAAGACGCTAACGTGTTTCAAACTCTAAAGTAATAGTAGATTGTATCACAAGGGAGCAAAATAATATTTTTACGACGAGGGTGCTATTTCGAATCCAGAGCGAAGCGAGCGATTTTAGAGTAGAATCCCGAGCGCAGCGAGGGATTCTAAAGTAGAATCGTGAACGTAGCGAGGGATTCGGAGTAATTCACCCAAGGAAAAAATATTTTGCTTCTGTGTGATACACTCACTCTACTTTTCATCTCCCCCTATAAGAAAAAATATTTTCCCGCGATTTAGTCGGTAGAAGATTGTGTATCACATTTTGGGCATCATTTTTAACACATTCAGGTGTACAACTTCTACTTTCACTGCTTGATGAACTCATTTTTTGCTTCAAATAATTTATAATACTGAATCAAAGATCGGACGTGGTTTCCGTTTCGTTTTGGTGGACGTTGGCGCCTTTTTACTTTTTTTTTTAATTCAGATAGCGCACAACGACGCGTCATTCGACCCAACCTTTGCCTGCCAGTAACTTTATTCATACAATATCAGCGTTCGACCTCTTTGGTCGCGTCGCGGAACTCGCGGAACACCAATAATTCATGTTCCAAATTCAAATCTCATTTCTGCCCTCTGTGAAAGTGTAATGGAGAAAAGACCTACTTTGCTCGCACTTATATACGAACCAATCGTCGATTTTCGAACAGGTGAGATGAAAAAGTGTATTTTCAAAGCAACAGCGACCACAACCGTTCTGTATCAAACCGAATGACGTACTGCGTAGCTGAGTAGGCATCGCAGAGACTTAGTGTCTTGCACGTGTGGGTAATTAACTAGTCTTAATTCAGGGATGTCGTCGTACAGGGTGTCGTCCGGTGGCAGATTGCAGTTTTCAAAGACACTTTAAAAAATAAAAAAAGACAAATTTATTTAGAGGTTAGTGCCATTGAAATAGTGTTGCGGATTATTGTATCACAATGTCTCATTGGTCCTGACCAATCAGATCAGCGTGCTTATGCAATTAGTGTATTTTTGAGGGATACTGATTCTTATATTATCCCTCGCCGACAATTTTGCACGCGTTAGAGTATTCGACGCATAAGTAACGGGCCGAGTGTAAATTTAATTAAATCGTGGGTAAAAAGGTTCCGTGAAACCTCTCAGGCACGAAATGTCCCGAAGACGGGGCCCCGGCGGTCCACAAGAACGCCGGCCAACATATTGAAGGCGGAGCGAAGTTTACAAGAAAATCCTCGACTTTCAGTGCGGAACTGGAATGGAAATGATTTCATAGCACGCAAAAGTTTTTTTTAAACGATGTTAGAGAGATTTCGCTCAGTTAATTCCATTTTTTGGAGTAATTTATTGGGCTCCGCGTACTTACAATCCACGACTGAAACACCAAAAGCCATTGCATTTTTTTTGAGAATCCCAGAGGCCAAGCAATTAATGTGAACAGTGAGAATTATAAGCAAATGATAAAAGATTTCTTTTTACCAAATTCGTAAAAGCTCATCCGTCCTACTCATCAAACATTTGGTTTCAGCAGGATGGCGAAACCCTATATACGGTCAGAGTAGCAATGAATGTGCTTCGTAAGAATTTCCCTCAAAAACTTACTAGCCGCTTTGGAGACATCCCATTGCGAGCCAGATCTCCCGATTTAACGCCTATGGATCTTTTCCTATATATATTTAAAGCCTAAAGTTTACAACAACCCCCGGTCAATCGCAGACTTGAAAGAAAATATTCGCAATGAAGTAAACAATATTCCACCAACCTTTATACCTATTGCAGCGTGTGGGGCAAAACGCAATGGTTCGTTTGCAGCAGTGCGTGCAGGAAAATGGTCGACATTTAGCTAAATGTCATCATCTAGATGAAATTATTTTTAAGAACTGAAATCCTCGTTTCTTCATTATATTCTGTATTACAAATTAGCTTTCCATACGATGTAGTTTTTTTTTTCATTTAATTTTAGAAAACCATAAATCTGCCGCCGGGCCCTGTATTTATATCAAATTGCGTATAATTTAATTACAACAAATCTAGCCGAAATTTTACTATGCATAATTCGTAGGTAATTATCCGAATGGTTGTTTATCTGAATATGATACTCGTATTAGCAGTTCATTTGCTACATCAAAAATACAAAAATGCAACGTTTTCTCTTCATAATATTACTAGCTACTACGTATACTAGGTACTACTTCGTCCGCGCAGAATTGAGTAACTATTCTATACTAGCCTATGTTACTCAAGGATAATTCATATTTTAAAGGTGAAAGTACTTCTGAAATCGGTCCAGTAGTACAAATCGTTTCTCTTTATAATAGGGCATATGTTAGATTTTTATAATCGATTACCCGATTTACCCGACCGCGTCAGATTAGGGCCCTTCACATAGGTATTGTTCGAATCATTGTTGCACCCCGGTACAAAACATTTTTCATTAATATCAAAGGATATTATGTATTTCACAGTTTTATACTTTGAATTTGCTTTTATTTCTAACGTTTGTAGATTATGTAGGAATGTAATGTTATGATGTAGATGTGACAGCCTGACAGTTACCGTAACTTAACTTTTATTTTTTATTTTTGTGACAAACGTTTAATCCTCGATTCTGCCAAAAAACCGGGTCGTTAAGTCTGACAGTTACCGTAACTTAACTTTTTTTTCATTTTAGTGGCAAACGTTTAATCCTCGATTCTGCCAAAAAACCGGGTCGTTAAGTCAAACAAAGGTCAAAAATACTTTTACAAAAATATCTGCAATCGTAGAATACTTTTGGAATAGGACAAGATAAATCGTATACTCGGTTGTTTTCCTCCAAATGGTTTTCGAATTGGAGCATACTAAAAAAAGTGAACAATGCCAATTGTATACCTAAAACGACCTCTATACATCAAGTGACGTCATTCAGTCAGGCGCTGTGCTTGCGTCGTACACTTGTCTTCATCGTCACCTAGGTTCCTAAGCGTACCTCCCGCTACTAAACGAAATATGTATGCACGATTGGGGAAAAAAGGCTAATATATGCGTTAACGCCGTAATCAGCGAGTTATATGCATTTTTTTGCATACGCAAGTACATAAATCCGATGTCTAGTTATAACTTCTTGATTAAGAATGTATGCATTGTTATGATTACGCACGGTATTTTACAAGACGCGTTTTTGTTTACACATTGCTTCTCTCCCCGCGCAGATGGTAATTCTTCCATGCTGGTCTGGGAGTAAAGAAAAAACACAGAATTTACCAGTTGCTTCTCTTCCCGCGCAGATGGTAAAAGCCCATCAAGGGAATGGGTGAAAATCTTAGGAATCATGTTATAGGCGATGCGGCTAGCAACCCATCACTATTTTGATTTCCCTTTCCACCTATACGCCCTTAATCATGCTAAACGTGGCCTTAAGGTTTCTTTACCTTAGGCTCTGCCTACCCCGTAAGGGATAAAGACGTGATATCGATGGGTCCTACGTATAACGGCCAATCCATGAAAAAATTACAAAGTAAATGCTACCTTAAGTATAATCAAACATAATTTAGACTACCCTATCTAGAATGATTTAGATTAGCCCATATACGTTGGACCCATCGATATATGTATGTATGTATGCATGTATGTATTTTAAAGGCTTGGGTAACCTAACCTAACTAAGGTTTGGTAGTGATTTTAATATTAAACCAAACGCATAATACGATATATATAATTAATTATTATTATTATTGTTTTGTTTATACCATTACCATACCCATACTACCTACAAGCTTAGAGCTCAGTTCGGGACTAGTTCAATTTGTGAAGATTGTCCCGGATATTTGTTTATATTTCAAATACCTACTAACAATATTAACAGAACTATACTTTGAAAACATAGATACATTTGAACTTCATAAGTTGCATGAACTGCAGCATGCGGCGAACGACTTAGTGTAATCCCCGCTTAACTCGGGTGACTAACACAATTTGTCTGATAAACATTAATTCCCTGCTATCCATAATAAAATTTTGCACTATAGTCTGGCAGATACCACTTTTATTTGACCAGTGCTCCACTAAGGTCACGTAGTGAATGATTTGATTATAGAGCGAACGAAATATTTTATGAAATGTCAGATTCTTGGTTGAGTATATTATAAAAAGCGCGTTACTTTTGGGGGGTTCAAGCGTGATGTAATGAATAGGTAACATTGGTTATAGATAAAATGTGCGATGAGTTTGAAATAGACGTAAATAGTGACGGCAGCAGTGAAACTGATTCGGATAAATTTAAGTTTTTAAGTAAAGTACAGAGGTAGAAATATATATATATGTGATATTGTTCTTTTATTTATGGCAAACTGTTAGGGAGTGGAAAACTGGCCACTAATTTGGCAAGCACATTTACTACCACTAACTAGAAAACATGTAAAAACCTTATTGAACAAACCATTTTATTAAAATAAGCTCTAAAAATTCTCTATTTCAACATAAATGACGCAAATTAATTTCATGACATTGTCCATTCTTTCCGTGCCGTGGTAGCCTAGTGGTTTGACCTGTGGCCTCTCAAGCAGAGGGTCGTGGGTTTGAGCCCGGGCTCGCACCTCTGAGTTTTTCGGAACATTTGAAATTTACCATGAGCTTTTCGGTGAAGGAAAACATCGTGAGGTAACATGCACACATCTGCGAAGCAATTCAATGGTGTGTGTGAAGTTCCCGATCCGCACTGAGCCCGCGTGGGAACTATAGCCCAAGCCCTCTGAGCAAGCATCCTGAGAGTAGGCCTGTGCCCAGCAGTGGAACGAATATAGACTGGAGATGATGATGATGTTCATTCCTTCATTCACTCACTAAGTTACATCACTATTTAATATTCGCCAAAAACTGACAACATCGAAAGTGTCATTTTACTGCAGTGATCTATCTGCCAGACTATAATCAACAAACAAGAAAACACAAAACTTTGTAGTAGTATTATATAGCCAGTCCCGTCGTAGTTGTATACAATTGTTTTGTAGTGTCATTCTATATTATTCACTCGCATATTCTTTTTTGCATGCAAGTTGCTGGTAAAATGAGTGATCCTTTTACTAAATGTTTTTACAACCTTCTGTATCTCATTTCAAGCAAAATAAACATATTTGTATTTGTATAGAACTTGCTAACTATGTAAATACCTACTTTTATTTTTATTTATTTTTTTGTTTTCTTTTTTTAAGTGGCACCTGTAAAAAGCCCGTAAATCAAAGAAGTTTACTATGTAATTTGTACGCATAAATCGCTGTTACTTTTTTCTTTGTAGACACGCAGTTACAAAATGATCTTAGTTTTACTATCGACGTATCTAAATAGGATTTTTTAATTAGTCTAGCAGTAGTAGGCAATTATTTGAATTTATTTAGCAAAACCAAACTATTGCGAAGGCAAAACACTAAAAATTAACTCAATACAGGCTATACAGGATATCAAATATAAAAAGGTAAATTTTCAAAAAAAAAAATGTCAATATCATATCATAAGTCGCAGGCAAAATGGAATTGACTCAGCAGATTAAAATATCTTTGTCTTTAAAAAATACCATCATCTTTGTTGCGATATAACTTATACTGAATCAGGATGCCAAAAAGTATTATATTTTTATAAGCTTAATTTAAAGCCATAACCATATACAGGGTGGAAAGTTGAAATGGGGCAGCAAGGGCAGCTACTAGATCCCTTGCTGCTACGCGAAAATGCTTTTAGGAAACTTTTACTAACTTTTTGAGTGATGACAATCGACATTCGCAGATTTTTGATAAAATGTACAGTCAGCGAAAAAATCGTCAGATTTGACTTTTTTTTTAATGCCAATCGGTCCCATTTCTATCAAGGATTAAAACACTCTTTGAGATCAACCGAGGTTAGAGTACTAGAACACCCACAAATCAAAGAAAACTTTTTCCATACAGTTCGTAGGGTAATTGGGATTGTCTATTTTTTTACAATGTATAGTAAATCGAAAACCATTTCGAGATAAATGCTTTTTAAATCGTTTTCTGTATTTACTTTATTTTATTTTGCTATAATGAATTTATTACATGAAAAATAAGCAATGACCTTCATTTGATATTCCCAGACATGACGTAGACGGTCCAAAATGTACTTTATTTGCAAAGGTTACAAATTCTATGCTATTTACACGTGTATTATACTACGGAGTTCAATTTGGACCCGCAATCTGACATTTCATTCATCTTATGACAGATGACAAGCAAATAGGCAATCTTGTTACTGTCATTCTTGTTTTTTACACTGTTCACTTTCATATTGTTGTATTATAGTTTAGATTTAGAAGCACTTTCGGTAGATACTTAGGCAACAGTGTAACCGCACAGCGATGTGCTTCGCTCACATGAAAGATTTTCCGCTAAATATTTTAATGGAGAGCGAAAATATTACGTTTTTCGGTTTACTTTCGCCTACTGAGTTTGCTGTCTTATCTCCGGGTCCTGTTTTGTCTCGATAATACCTGGTATGTGTTTATGGACCTTTCTGCTTCGCGCAGAATGTTATGGTATGTGTAACGATTGTGAAAGTATAAAATTCATAGGAGAAGATCGCGTAAATCTTCCTGTGTTATTGTTGAATCATGTTGACATTGATACTAATGACAGTTTGCCAACTTCACCACAGATAGAAAAGACGTTAATGGCGGCGCTTCACATACGTTTTATGATCAATTTATCCAATAAGCAGATGTGTGGCACCGGCAATGGAAACTCTGACGTCATCAACCAAAATACTTTCAATAATTAATAGTGAAAAAAATACCGAGTTATATGAGAAAACATTGAAATTGGTTTCTTATAATCGACTATTCTGCACAAAAAACATATAAAAAGGATAGGTATTTTTTTTTAGACAATCCCAATTAATTAATTCGTTAAAGCAACATTTCTCAAAACATGTGTTATCATTAGAGACCGGATTATATGCAACATAAAAAGCTCGTTATATGCATGCAAATATGCATGAAAAATGTTTGAAATATGCACAAAAATTGGCAAAATATGCAAAATATGCAAAATGAAATGATAAATTTTAGGAACCCAAAAAAAGAGAAAAGTAAGCTTTAATTTTTTTAAATTAAAATTAGCATACAATTTGTAAGTTATTTTTTATAGACGACGATAGGTAGATACCTACAGTAACATTACATGTCACTAAAATTATTTAAAATTTTTATAAACGTAAACAATCAAATATTTTTCCAAATTTTCAGTGGTAAGATTGTGTCGTCGATCATTCAGAATATTTTTGTATGTGGAAAAAGTTCGCTCCACATCCACTGAGGTAACTGGGCAGAATTTGAACTTGGGTGCTATGTTAGCACTTATAGTTTCTGGCAAAAGTTCTTTGTTTTGACAGTTACAGAGCCACAGAGTCAGTAGTCTTCGTTCAGAAATGTAGTAAAAAGGATAATATCACGTATCCGGCCAAAGTCATAATTTTGTTATTACTCAATAGCCCTTATATGTTTTGTGACGATTAAATTTGGTCGAATTCGCGATATTATCACTTTTATCGCATTTTGAAACGCAGGGTGAGTGCTCGCACTCGGAAAAATATTGTAAATGTACCGATAATATGCATCATAACTAGATTTTGGGTAAAATATGCAATTACCGCTGAGAATGCCTTAAATATGCAAATGCATATGCAAATATGCAAATGCATATAATCCGGTCTCTAGTTATCATCATTCTTTTAGGAGGACTTGCACCTAAAATTTAATACTGGATTAAGACACTAACTTTAGTTAAAATATTCAGTTTTTAGTAGTCTACATACTGTTTAATTTTCTTTAAGCATAAAAGATTTGTGGGTGTTGTAGTACTCTAACCTTGGTTGGTCTCAAAGAGTGTTTTAATCCTTGGTAGAAATGGGACCGATTGGCATTAAAAAAAAAGTCAAATCTGACGATTTTTTCGCTGACTGTACATTTTATCAAAAATCTGCGAATGTCGATTGTCATCACTCAAAAAGTTAGTAAAAGTTTCCTAAGAGCATTTTCGCGCAGGAGCAAGGGATCTAGTAGCTGCCCTTGCTGCCCCGTTTCAACTTTCCACCCTGTATAGTGATTCCCAGTGATGTTTGTTCCACTGGGTAATAATACGATTTAGTATTATATAGTAAATAAAATGATCTAATTTAAACTAATATTTTAAAAAAATATTTAAAGCTTTGAGACATAGGTGTAAGTGATATTTACCTTTGTGCAAGAGGAATCTTCTAAATCCAACTTCTTAGGCACTTCGGTGACGGAGTCCTGGTAGCCCTCAGCACCGGGCGGGCAGTCAGGTAGATCCATCGCGAAACACTACACTTGACAGTTTATGGCCTCATACCGGTCATAAACTATTTTGTCATTTATGTAAATCACTGGTAGCACTATCTTCTATTTTCTGCCACTGAAACACAAATCATTGCTTATATTCATAACATTTCTTCATTTGATTAGACTCATAACAAATTAATTAAATTGATACTTACTAAGATCTTACAAAGAAATACTCACATTTTTGTGTCATGTACTCATTATAGCTCACAACATTATAATATCACCAACTTCTTATTCTATATACCACTCATCTTTTACATTTAAAACAATGATTAGATGTATTCATGATATCTTTTATGCACTCTTCCTAAACCATATTAGAGTGCCAGTTGAAAATGAGACCCTCTCAGGTGCTTGTTGGTAGGGCAAAATCGAAAAACAGATAGTAGATTAATATAATTCAATCACAGACATGGAGTAGACCAGGGGGGCTACTTCGAAATATGAAATTCGAAGTTCGTATCATACCTTCGCTCTAACTCCCCTATTAATTTGAGCAGGACGACACTACAAACTTGGATTTGGTAAATTCAGAGTATAAGGCTAGATACTACAAGCTGTCCAGCTAGCGTGCCTCAAATTAGTGCAACGCCAAGCACCTACTACGAATTTCAGTTTTGTAAGCAATCTCATAGTAAATTTGCTTATTTCCTTGTGAAAGTATACATTTTACTAAACTTGTCAGATATATGTCTCATTTATTTAAGATTATAATTATGTAACTAGTTCACAAAAGGACTGTCAACTTATATAGAATAAACACTAAAAATCTAGTAAAACAAAAATAAAATTAAATCACTGCAATGTCAAACTAAAAAAAACATTTCAAGGTGACTTTGTATGGAGCTTGATCTAGTGGCCAGGAATAATTTTAATACTTATTTGATGATATTGTATTGTTCTACAATTTCTTGGTGAAATTTCATTATATGTATTTGACATTTTATAAGCTGACCATTTTCTACACAAAGCCATTGTACAGTACCCAGCGATAAAAAATGGACATCGGTCTTTGGAAAGAGATTGCTAATTTCGGCTTCGTAGAGCGTTGTCACACACTACTTATGTGACGGTTGTTCTTTCCTTGTTGTTTGGACTTCAAACAAAGATGTGTGATTCGAATGTTGTGAAATTTTTATAGTTATTTTTCACTCTTATTTTTATTATTAACAACGGTTATTTTCGTTTCGATTTCATTATTAACTTTTTAAAAAATCACACTTTTTGATGAATCGTTTTGTCTGTAACTCAACATTAAAATCAGTTAATGAACAATCAATCATGCCGTTTGCCTTCCCATAGAGTTGGTATTTTTTAAAATTTATATGGGACCACCCTAGGGATATATATCCTTTCCAATCAATAAAAGTAAGAATTATCAAAATCGGCCTATTCTGTAAAAAGTTATAACACGCGTCGAATTGAGAACCTTCTCCGTTCACCAGTGGTCCGCGGACCACCGGTTAAGAACCACTGCCTTAATACCTATCAGCTCTTTTATACACCAGTTCCATCAGTGGACCCAATGGGGGCTATCGCGTGTGAATTTGCCACTAGAGGCGCTAGTGTCGCGTGAGGTCCAATAACATTCAGTTTTCATTGGTTTTGGCGAGCTTCGTACCATAAATTGTAATTTCTTTCAGTTACTTCTTGAAAAGTGATCTCCTTCGTGAAATTATCACAAATATGTACCTATTATTTGGCGATGAATGTGAACGCTTTGAGAGCGGATTTTTATCCGAACAAAACGGAACTGCACAACATTGCGGCATAGCTACTCGATATAATGATAGTTATTTATAATAAATAAACTTAATGAGATTCAAGATTTAAAACTTTGTTTCGGCGCTGATCTTATAAAGTCGCCTTTGACCTTAGTCAACAGTGGCGCCAACTGGTGAGCAAAGAAACGATAGTCCCCAATGGAAAATTTGCAAATTCTTCTTTGCCTGATAAGTTATACCCTAGCCTAGCATATAGTTTTAGTTTCAGTTTAATTATTCAAAAACAAATTACATTGTGTATAAAAATTTAAAAACAAAATTGACAAAAAATAATTAAATACTTATATCATCACAATTAAAAAACAAATTAAACCAATTTTCAGCTAAACATAAATTATTAATGAATTTAAGTCAATATTTATTATAATCTAAAGTATTTCACAACATAAATATTCATGTTGTAACTCTTTTCCAACAAGAAACGCTTGAAGTTGTTTAAAATCACAACAGCTAAGTACCTATATACCTATAGCAAAACTAATAAGTTTTTATTCATGAAAATTTCCATTATGATTACGAATATGATTATGATTCTATGATACTGAAGAACAAAAATAACGGGTCACTTGTCATACAACTTTCTATGGGAAGTATGAAGTAACCCGTTATTTTTGCTCGTAAGTGTATTATGCGAAACACTAAACTACTCGTCCGTCGTAGTGAGCGGAAATAAAGTGTTAACTCAGTTTTCAAACTATTTACGGAACAGGCGATATCTAGCCTACTACAATATCTGTGATATCAAAAACTCACTTAACTATGACTCTATTCTAGGCTACTGATCACATCAAGCTTTGTCACATGTTATAAAAACAGAAATTGAATATTTCGAATTCCAATGCACGTAAATGAAAAACAAGTGTAAGTGTTCTCTAGGGATACTGGTGTCGTCAAACTCTCACATCAACAGTTTACTCATACCTGGGAACCTTAGCTATCAGCATGGTTGTAGCTTTTCTATTAGATAAAAAAGTAAAAGTATTCTTTTTGGCATGAAAGTTTTGGGTGACCGTTTTTTTGCAAATAGGTTTATATAAAGGACCACCTAGTGTGGAGTAGGTAAAAGATAATAAACTGTTTTAAAAACTACATAAAACTGGCTAAGAAATAGTTTTGCCACCATACACCAGTTTCTATTTTTTCTAATCTGCAATCGGCTGTATTATAGTCATAATCAGAGGGTAACTTATATTTGTCAATGTTTTAGCCATGGTCTCGTCATAATAGGGAATATGCATTATTTGTTTATTACATTCCTTAAAAAAACACGAAAACATCGTAGAGATGACAAAAAGTGAAATTTAAAAAAAATTTGGTCCAGAAATACGAAAAATATAAGAAGTTGGAACTACTAATTTGATAGAGACTACGTAGAAAGAGAGATCCGACATAACACGTGACGTCATAATCATAACATAAGACACAACGCCTATACATATATAAACTCCATATAAAAAATCAGTTTTTCTAGAAAGAGGTACGAGACTAATCTTTGATAGCTTATATTTCGGTTATTTTAATAGTTATAAGAAAAATATTTATTTTTATATTGTTTTTAACGTTTGTAACTTTAAGGAAGCAAAAGTAAATCATGTATATTCCCTATTACCGCCCATCAGATCTCTGACAATCTTGTACATGTATATCAGCAGTCGTTTTTGTATGTTTTGCAGTACTTAACATTCATTATAACTTCTTTTACAGTTGTCACGTCTAGACCCTCTTGTATCTTAGTTTCGCGAAAATCATAGTGAGTTCCTTCTTGCTCTCAGTAATTTACTATGGAATCTTTGCAGTATTTCCAGGTTTGAGTTGTTTGCGCTTCCCCAGAGTTGCATGCCATAAGTCCATATGGGTTTTAGATTGCTTTGTACACTAATGTTTTATTATCCATTGTTAGAGTACAATCCCGTACCCGTGGCCTTAAGATTTTATTACCTTAGGCTCTGTCTACCCCGTAAGAGATAAAGACGTGATATATGTATGTAGAGTACAATACAAACTCCTGTACTGAAGGTCGGCTTCCTTTCTTTTTTTTTGATATGGTTTTCCCCGGTTAAACTTTGATCTAGATAGAGATAAGATTAAGATATCACACATGTTAGAGGATAGCTGTGTAATGAGGCTGCAATAGCCTTTTACAATCCTCAACCTGTTTCCAGTTTTACTTCTTTAGAGCAAAGCCCATTCCAAATTCAAAATTCATGTTGATCGTCTCGTTCGATTTTTTGTGGTTGATTACTATACTCCAAGACTTCCATAAGAAGCCGTCTGAATGTGGTAGTATACTTGTTGTATAATAAACCAGGGTCTGTCTAACTTGCCATCTGTTATCCTGTGCGGCGCGGTGTACGACCACAAGCTAATATCCATATTTCTAAAAATCCGCTGAGTTTCCTTCCTCTCCCATACGCCACGTGATAGCTGTTCTCCACGCAGGTATACACCAGGGCTGACCCAATGTTATTGCACATATTTTTGAACATCTGGCTGTATTCTCCACCTTTCAAGCCATTGATCCATTGTAGATAGTTGAGTTTGCAATTTTGGCGAGGCTATTAATGGGTGTTTGTCACTAACACACATTTTTTTTTAAATCTATAATTTTTACGGACCTTAATTGCACCTGTGTGACTGCCACATTGGTTGTCGCTTGGGTCAAATCCTCAAACAGTACCAGATTCGGACAACTCAATGTTGTGTTCACTACCCCATTAAACAGGCTCACATCAGCCAAGTACCACTCTCTATTATATTTCTTCATTTCATATTCTATCAATAAATTTATTGAATCCTCAATCTTATCACATTTAAAACTTACACTTGTTTTTTTTTCAATTCTGTGTGCTAATGGAACTCTACCTAGTGTCAAAGAATACAGTAAAGATGATCAACCTACTAGAAGTTGATACATATTTTAAACTTAAATTAAATTTAAAGACAGAGTTATTTAAACCTTTATCATTATTATTCTTATTTATACAGAAAACTCATTTAAAAACCAATATGATCACTAGTCAAGAAAAGCAGCATTAAAATAAGTGTGTAGGTATGTATGTCAATTGTAAAACATACTATTTGTCATTTGATTTTACCCTAAAAATCCTGAGGGTTGAAGATGACTGATGACATCGTCATGATCAGAACTAGCCCAAAGAATAATATGGCAACAAATGCAATTCCAACAGATTTAACCACATGTATATAATATAATACTAAAACATATAAAAAGTCATTTGTACTGACAACTCTTTGTACAAGAAAGACATTTACCAACAACACAGCCAACTTGGATGTTTGAAACATGGATTGTAAACATCAGAGAGTAAACAACAGAGATGAGGAATGCAATTCCCAACACAAATCTCTATTTTACATGTCATTTATTTTTAGACCCCGATCATCGAAGGTGCAATTAGGTAGCTTCGCATTAACGATGGAGATGGGTAAATATATTTATCAGTAGCAGCTGCCCACGGCTTTGCCCCTTTTCTGGCCGTTTCACTCACATATTTATAGAGCCCCATTATCGAAGGTGCAATTAGGTAGCTTAAAATTCTTAGAGATTCTGTTGCCCAAGGCGTTTTCTCACCTTGTAAACCTTCCCTGGACACTTCCACTAATACCAAAATTATTCATTATTTTCATAGATGTTATATAGCATATTTTGTGATCCATTATCAAATTATTGTCATCAGTGTTAACGCATAAGTATCCTTAGCCACCCTACATTGTCTATGATAGTTAGATTAAAAAAAAATGTATATTGTCCTGTTTCCTTCTTCTCATATGGCTGCCTAACATGTAGCATAAGGCAAAGAATAAAAATAAAAAAAGAATGAGAAGAAGAAAAAGAAGAAGGCACTCGCTCGGATCTGTATGTCAGTTAAACCGGGGTGTCTGCAATACGTACGCAATGCTTAAACAGCACATGAAGGGTGGACCAATTTGTCGAAAGTATTTGAAGACAAAGGTTTCTACAGAAGAGTATGCTTATTAAGAAACACTTTATCATTCTCAATTCGTGGATTACCTCGATATGAGTTCGTACATTGAGGGAGGAAGTTAGTGATTTGGTGCAACAACTTGCCAACATCGGCTAAAATATTAAAGATGCAAAAATTGTTGAATTGCATCTCAGTGGGCTACCTCAAGAATTTGATGTCATCGTGTCAAACTTGGAATCGGCCAACGTTTCTTTGTCATTAACAAGCGAGTTAGTGTGCACTCGGCTTTTGCAAGAAGAACATCGACGTGGCAATCGCGGTCAAGATACACAGTTCGATAGATACGGACCTCGCTGCTCAACGACGCAAAATAAAGTGTCATTATTGCAACAAAAGGGGACACATTAAATCTAAATGTTTTAAACTGAAAAACGATAGAAGAAAATCTAAAAGCGAAAAGCATGTTTTAAAAGCGTTGTTGTGTAGCACTTTTGGAAATGATGAATTTATTTTAGATTCTGGAGCAAGTTCTCACATGTCTTGTAAAAGGGATAAATTCCATAATCTTAATCCTATGTCTGAAACTATAATCGTAACTAATGGACAGAGATTGGCTTGTGTAGACATGTAACTTTCATGTCAGAGTTGGGCGTAATGAATTACTTTTGGAATTAATTACATGATTACCTTACAGTAATCGTGATTCTTCAGTAATCAATTACTTGGATAATCAAAATTACTGTAATACTGTACTATGATTACATTTTGTAATCCGTTCCTTTGGAATCAGTATTGTAAACCACTACTGAAATCTTGATTCCTCGATAATCAAGTACATAAGTAATCTGAATCTTGTTTTGTCAGGAATGATGACATTTTCGATAGAGTAATGTGTTGTACACTCTACAGCGACAATCAAAGTGTGTTGAGACTCCTAGACATATGTTAATATTGTCACAAAAGAAATTGTTAAAAAGTGTAACATTATTAGGCAAATACACCTACAGATAAAATTACTGCTGATATTCTTACTAAGCCTTATCCTAAAGCTGGTCTTAAACACCCTAGCTTTATGTATGATTTAAATTTAAGGAATATAATCATAGAGTTATTGCATAATTACGTGCATGTGTTATGTATGTGAACCATATTACATTGTTTTTTTTTAATCTAAATTTTTTACGAGGCCCTTTGTGACTATGCTAGCCTCATTGGATGTCTCTTGGGTCATGATGATTAGATGTTCTATGTTGGTTCTTTGAATGTGGTGTGAGGTGAAGTGAATGCATAAGTACCCTTATGCACCTTACATTGTCTTGTCTATGACAGTTATATGAGATTTAAAAAAATTGTATATTGTCATTGTTTGCTTCTGCTCACTATGGCTGCCTAACATGTAATATGCTTATTTTATTGAACTGTTTTGCTGAAGATTTTTCAGCTTTTAATTCAGCACCACCACTCCACTACTATCTTGACCACATCAATCAGAAATGGAACCCGTTATCTACAGAACAATAACACTATAGTTGAAATTTCACAAATGTTCAAAGTTACAATTTCACTTTTTTCCATAGTCAACTAGGAACCCTTATAGTTTCACCATTTCTGCTGTATGTCTGTCTGTCCATGGCTTAGCTCACAGATTCTTTGTATTAGAAAGCTTTAATTGGGTATGGAATACATATTAACTACGGTGACAAAGTGGTAAACAAAATTTAGAATTATTATTTTTTAAGGTACCTTCTCCTGTAATGTGGGTCGATGGAAAGGTTAACCAAAAATATTATGGGTGTAGGAAAACCATTTTCCACTCCATAAGTTCCAAATTATGGTTAGGTTAGGTTAGATCCAGTGTTCTTCCCTCCCTCCCTTGTCAGCCAAATGGTTGTATTTGGATATGTGAAAAAAAAATATGGTAGTAACTACTATCACAGCTAGGTTGGCTTTACAATTCAAAGAGAATAATAGTCAACCAACTTATAAAATGGACTTGGAAAAGTAAAAAGAAAAAATACATGTACCTTAAAGTCAGATTACATTAGTCCTGGAGAGTAACTAACTTCTAAAAACCCTCCAGTGCTAATGTAACCTGACTTAACGATTCCTATGGTTGGTGCCAAGATAACAAAAATATATTTATAGCTATATTTTTAAATGATTTTCACCCATCCCTAAAAACGTCCAGCTACCGAATTGCACCTCTGACAACGAATTCAACATACATTGATTGAATATGAAAAAAAGTCTCGTTTAAAAATGACCACATAATCTAGCGATGTTTCAATTAATAATTCGATATCTTGTTGAGATTCGCTTACCAAATATTTTTCTTTCTTAGAAAGCGAGTTTCTTTATGGATAATATTTACGGAAGATGTTTAATAAATAGAACCAACCT
Organism: Pandemis cinnamomeana; assembly: GCA_932294345.1. Taxonomy (NCBI): domain Eukaryota; kingdom Metazoa; phylum Arthropoda; class Insecta; order Lepidoptera; family Tortricidae; genus Pandemis; species Pandemis cinnamomeana. The sequence goes on from OW028702.1 coordinate 14,228,208, forward strand.
GTGGCTACAGATTCCATCAACCTTAGGTAAGAAAATCAATTTTAAGAATGTGGAAAGTAAAAGGTTAAATTGGTAAAGTATAATGTACTGACCTGTCAAACCTATTTTCAACGTAGACGCACTATTAGTACGAAAGTACAATATGTATTGAGATTTGTAACCCACGATTACTCTTTACAAACTATAGAAAGCCATTGCTTGCTAATTATACAAAATTGCTTATTTCAAATAGAATTGACTTTCTAATTTAATTACACTACCCATCCAACGACACGTAATAAGCTACAACTACAAAAGCTTAGCTAACCAGCCCAGCCAGGCGTCACTTATTTTTTTTTTGTAGTTAGTTTATGGCTTGGTAACAAGACATTTAAGCCTTAACCCTTTAGTCAGTGCTGCCAGCAAAACATTTGTTTAAAAGCCAAAATGATCCCACAAAGTGTGTTTGAATAATCCCATCCCAATACGTGGGCGGCAACTTTGAGGTTTATCCAAGTATAAAATTATCAAATGAATCGTTATTTTCATTCTGTTCACAAAACCTAGTTTAGGGAGGGTACTTTTTTCTCTTTTTTCTACTCCTGTATCTGTGATTTATGTTATCACGAGCATCACTATAAGAACACTCATAAAAAGACTTTGGATAAGTCTATCTTGTCTATTCTCTCTTAAAGTACTTGTTGGCTTCTGGTTCTTAAAGTGCTCCATCGTTAGTCTGCCAGCCATAGACTGCCAGACATAGGTACAACTTTTACACGATCAACATTAAATTTACGATGAAAATGCATGACTACCAACTTAACAATTTTTTTCATTCATATAGTTTTTATAGAACTAAAAGTTTCTGAACGAAATGCATAACTGCCAACATAACAAACAAGAGTTTTCAATAATGTCACTGGCAAGTTGTTAAACGTTTTGGCTAAATACGCCAAGAACGCAAGGCTATAAAAAAATTAAACGTTAATTAAAAACAAAGTTTACCATAAGCAAACTTTCAATTTTGTCGTTTCGTTTGTTATTTTCATGTTTCCCGCTCGTTCGTTACTAGTTTGATCGCACTAATTTTCGCTCACATCGTAACCCACGCCACTCGACTTTTTTGACCCCTCTTATTCGACTGTTGCATAAAATACTATTATTATTTTAGCCTATACGTTAAGTTATACACTCCACGTAATTTTTTTGATAATGGCTGTTTTATGTGCCACGTTGGCTAAGAGCTCGACAGGGGGGAGGGGTTTTTAGACCGTGTTCTACCGTACAACATTGCCGACATTTTTGTCACAAGATTTTTGAGTATTGTACCTATTTATTACTTTAACATTGGCGAAATTATCGCATCGATCGATGAGGCCACATTAGATAAAGAAGAAGAAGAAATGAAATGAAATGTAATAAATTATAGTCTCATTATAATGTACTGTATTGCTGTTGATGCCCCAAATAAAATAAATAATAAAAATAAATAATAATAATTATTATTTTGATTTAGACATGACACATTAAATTTAGTGTTGATGTCCAGCGACATTTCTAACCAAATAAATTGGCATGCAAACATTAGCTTATTTTCTAAAGTGGTTTTGGTAGTTTGAATTAGCACATTTTACAAAATTTCAAATAAAAAATAAAATTTGAATGTTACTATAAATTATTAGAATTGCAGTTACCTATTTATTTTAATTATTCTTTGATTGAATAAAATGCTTTGTCCTTAATCCATTGAAATAATTTAAATCTAAATTTATTTAGGGGCAATTTAGCTATAGCCCGACAAAAAAGTCAAGAAATGGAACTAACTTTATTTTTTCCTTGCAACACACTACTAGCTGTCAGTGCCGGTACAAGAAATGTCAAATTTGAGGTCTGAAACTCATTTCGTTACTATTTTTGCATATTATTAGCGTTATTTTATCGAATAGAGTGTGAAAATGGGTAAAACGCTTCATAGTGGTACTAGAGAGGTCAGTTTTAACGTATACAGACGTTGTCTCGCAGAAAGCGAAGCAAGAACTCTTTGACCTCACTACTTGTCGATGTTTACCGAAGAACGTCTGATATCACAGGTTGGTAACGGTTTATTTTTACTATTTTGAGTAGAATTAGATGTTTTTGAAATAGTCTATGTTGTTACAAATATAAAATATTCTGTAATTGAGTGTTGTTTCTGATGGTTAAAATTGAAAAAGTTGAGGTTATAATTATGTTTACAAAATACGTAGGTACACTTGACGTATGTGAGATGTGTTGATACTTGCTATGTGATACAATGTATTACGGAAATATTTCGATTAATTTGTAATTGTATACACTTAGATAGCTACATATTAATTGTTAAAATATTTTATGGTGTTTTATGTTTATGTGATATTCAGGTAAATCGGTCAGTACAGTGAGAATTGTAGAAGGGGTGCAGAATAATGCTGTTTTTTCTACACCTGGAAAACACAGACAAGGTCGTCCCAAAATGGAAATGGACGACTTCGATTTGTGTCCAATTAGGCACGCCATGGCTGATGATATATCAGATGATGAATAAAATAAGTTATTTGTCAAAAATGTCTTCTTTACTTTAAATGTTTTTCATGAATAAAAGCTTTCTCTATTTCCTATTTTATTTTGACATAATTTTATTTAACTCAATATTTGTAAGTTATTTTGTTTGCAAGTTAAGTTTGTGTTGATGTTGACCTGGGTTGTGTATAGCTAGATCCGATGGATCGGAGAACGTGTTCTATGCCGTTGGGCACAACGAAGTTGAGTTCGGAGAGAAAATAAACTATATTCTTGGTTCCGTAGCGTGGCCACATTTATTATCACAATAAAGAGATCACGTACAACGTCAGATCCACAAAATAACTTATAGTACGATTTAATAGTTAAAGCACTCACGAGATACATTAACATACATGCGGAGAGGTTAGCAACAGATCGAAGAAGAAGTCGATGGGAAACGGATGTAGACCAAACGTCACCTGTCAAGGAGTTGCGTTATGTTATCATACTTGGACTTTAACAGTTTGTCCCACTTCTAGTGATCAGATTGACTTGAAATTTGGTGGGTATAGGATTTATTAAAACATAACACTCATGTCTCTTAAAGAGGGACTTTATCCAAGTGAGCGTAGTCACGGGCAAAACAAAAGCTAGTACATTAAGTAAAGTATCAATATTTTTTCGTCGTACTATATGGTGTTGCTACAGATGCGACAGTGGCGCCCCTATTAATTTCTTGACTTTTTAGCCCGACAGACTATATAGCCCGACAAAGCTAAGCCTGCAATAGAATAATTTGGCAACCCCAAGGAGAATATTTCTCCACTGTCACTAGTGTCACTTTCGTGGTACATGTTGTGTCAGGTTGGTAACGTTGTCGTTTAATTTACTCCGGTCACGCACATGTGAGCAAATATTCGTACATTGCACAAAATGTTTGCACACATGTTAGTGGTAGGTCGTCGACGATTTTACAGTCGACGGAACGAGACCGTTTACCGTCGACGATAAACTAGTTTCAAAAACAGTCTAATTTTCGACTAGTTTACGTCGTCGTCGAAAAGACTACTTCATGCAAAGCGGTCTATTCTGTTGGCGTCACGACTCCTCGCTCGCGTCGGCAATGTTCGGGTTCACTCGGTCGGTATCGGCCAGACGCTCGCGACACGACGCGACGCAACGGATTCGACTCGCGACTCGTAACCAGTCGACGAATAAACTAGTTTATCTGTGAACTATAAACTAGTTGGATCGTTCACGTACGAAAAACAGTTTATGTACCTAAACGGTTCGTTCATACAACGCCCACCACTAGTGCGAGTCGGGTTACCTCCACGCATAGAGCAAAAACAAAGAGGAGCTGGCCTAAGCAACTGTGCACTGTGATTTTCAACTAGGTCCTGACGTCATCATTGTGGGCGGGGCTTAGTTAGTATGTTGTCAGCGTTCGTCAGGTGCACATGTATCGAGACTCGCTGTTGGCTACTGGCTGGTTTGCGGCCTACTTTTACCCTTTTTTTATATATAATGTCAATATGTTAGAATGTCAGTCTGCCTTGTGCCATCTTATGTGTATGTTGTGTTTTTGCTAGAGTTATTAAATACTGATACATTCTAAGGTGTTTCCATCATCCTCATTCACTCTTTATACAGTCCACTCCAGTAGCTATCATTTTGGGCGACTGTCACGATCCAAGGCACTAGAGCGACAAATGGCAAAGGATCAAGCGTTCGCTGCAGCTTTTCAACAATTTATAAACGACGTCATCAGCAAGGGCTACGCCGAAGAGTGTGACCCGAAGACCTATTATAGACGACCTACGCCAAACACCTCTTGCGTGAACACAGATGGCTCTATCAATTGGTACCTGCCTATCTTCGGTGTCTTTCACCCACAAAAGAAGAAGCTGAGAGTGGTTCACGACGCAGCCGCAGCAACGAAAGGCATAAGCCTCAACAGCCTACTTCTTCAAGGCCCGGACTTACTGTCGCCCCTTCTCGACATCTTGTTCCGCTTCCGAGAAGGTGCCGTGGCCTTAAATGGTGACATTAAAGAGATGTTCCCCCAGGTTAAGATCATCCCAAAAGACAGAGACGCTCAGCGCTTCCTCTGGCGCGGCGCGGATGGTGACCTTAAAGAGTACCGCATGTCATCAATGATTTTTGGCGCAGTGTCGAGCCCCTTCACTGCACTCCACATAAAAAATAAAAACGCGAAGATGCTAGAAGCTGACTACCCGGCTGCCTGTAGAGCTATTATCGACGACCACTATATGGACGACTATTTGGGCAGCCACAGCGACGTCACTGATGCGGCTCAACTGGCCGCCGATGTGGTCACGGTGCACAAGGCTTGCGGCTTCGAAATGCGCGCGTGGACGTCAAACCATCCAGAAGCACTGTCACTCGTCCCGAAGGAACTTAGGAGCGACGCTACTTCTGACGTATACCTGCCCCCCAGTAACGATGTTGGCGTCTTAGGCGTCAAGTGGAATCCGCGCCAAGACTCATTAGGGTTTCGCGCCGTGCCCCACATGCCGACCGACACGCTAACCAAACGTAACCTGCTGTCTAATGTTATGAAAGTTTACGATCCTCTCGGTTTATTGATGCCAGTCGTCATCTGGGGCCGTATTCTGATTCAGAGACTATGGCGGGCAGGTGTTGGTTGGGATGAACGTTTACCAGACGTGTATGTGAATGAGGCAGAGGCTTGGTTCGCACAGTTGCAGGTAGCAGCCGACACAAAAATCCCTCGTTGGTACATGAGTAGGTCTGACGTAGCAGACATTCAGCTGCACGTTATAGCCGACGGCGGCGAGCAAGCCTACGCCTGCGTCGCGTATTGGCGTTTTTGTTACAGCGACGACTCCGTCTCCACGTCACTCATCGGTAGCAAAGCACGCGTCTCGCCTCTCAAACCGGTCTCGATTCCTCGCTTAGAACTACAAGCTGCTCTTATAGCATCGCGTTTCGCTCAAACGATCCTACAAGCTCATCGCTTCGCGCCCTCCGCAACCACTTTTTGGACAGATTCGACTACCGTTCTCAAGTGGATACGGAGTGACGCGCGCGCGTTTAAACCTTTCGTGGCACACAGGTTGGGAGAGGTATTGGAAACCACCAACCCGTCTAATTGGAGGTGGATTCCTACCTCTCTCAACGTTGCTGACGACGCGACAAAACCCAAAAAAATAAATCTTACGGCTCACCATCGGTGGTTTTCCGGCCCGCAATTTCTCAATGAACCGCAATGCACTTGGCCGACCGAGCGCACTAACGACGAGGAAGAGATCTCACCAGATCCCGAGTTAAAATCGGATCTGGTGGTTCTGCTCCTCGACACACCGCCCGCGAGTCCAATACCTGACCCGACGCGTTTTAGTTCCTGGCTGCGTTTATTACGCGCCACCGCCCGCGTTCTTCAGGGCGCGCGACTGTTTCGACTAAAACTGTCTCGGCCTATAGACCCAAAGTCCAAATTATACTTAGACAGCACCACGTCTCCCTACCAACTTCACGCGGCTGACATAGTAGAAGCAGAGAAGATGATGGTCCGTCAAGCACAATTGGAGAGTTTCCCCGAGGAATTCACAGCCTTGCGGTCTTCAAAGCCAGTGCCGAAGAACAGTAAACTGGAGAAACTTGCGCCAACACTAGATAACGAAGGCCTACTAAGACTAGACTCGCGCATAAGGTCCGCACCAGGAGTAAGCGAGAACATGAAGACGCCGATGATCCTCGATGGCCGTCATTACGTCACCAGACTTTTAATCCTTCATGAACACATCAATGCCTTACACCAATTTAATGAGTTCGTGTTGAATGAACTACGCCAGAGGTATTGGATCCTTAAAGCCAGAGGAACTATTCGAAGCATAGCGAACACCTGCGTAAAGTGCAGAAGGTGGAAAAAGCAACCTATCCAACCTCAGATCGGTGACTTACCAATGGAGCGTCTTGACCACCACAAGAGACCGTTCACACACGTAGGCCTAGACTACTTCGGCCCTATCCTCGTGACCCTATATCGACGTAGCGAAAAACGATACGTGGCGTTGTACACATGCCTGTCAACTAGAGCACTACATCTAGAAATTGTCAACTCTTTGACCTCAAGTGCTGCTATAATGAGTCTCAGGCGCTTCATCGCCCGCCGAGGGTCGCCCACCACCATATTTTCTGACAATGGGACGAACTTTGTAGGAGCCTCCCGTGAGCTACGTTCCCTACATGATGACTCTGTGGTTGAATATGCAACAAACCACAAGATCAACTGGCGCTTCATCCCTCCTGCATCACCATTCATGGGCGGCGCGTGGGAGCGGCTCGTGCGAACTGTCAAGACAGCCCTCAGATCCTGCCTCACAAACCAACCACTGAAAGAAGAGGTCCTAATAACGCTCTTACTCGAGGCAGAAGCAATAGTGAATTCCAGACCACTCACCTACATTCCATCTTCCTCAGATGCACCAGAAGCGTTAACACCATTTCACTTCATTCTGGGCTCCTCATCGATTGTACCGTGGACGTCATCGCTAACAGACGCAGATCTATCCCGACGATGTGACTGGCGGAGAACTCTGCGCCTTGCAGACATGTTTTGGGCACGATGGCTACGCGAATACCTCCCTACGCTTCGACCGAGAGGACCAACTAACGACGCTGTAAATCTCAGTGAGGGTGACGTGGTGTTGATCGCAGATCCTACCCTCCCTCGTGGCTTGTGGCCACTAGGAAGGATAGCTAAGGTCTATTCAGGACCCGACGGGGCGGTCCGCGTGGCAGATGTTCGTACCCGAGGCGGCACGCTGCGCAGACCGGCCCGCAAACTTATTTTTATGGAAGCCGCATCTCAGCCAGCAGCCACCAGTTGTTAGTGTTCCACTGGGGTCCGGAATGTTGGCTACTGGCTGGTTTGCGGCCTACTTTTACCCTTTTTTTATATATAATGTCAATATGTTAGAATGTCAGTCTGCCTTGTGCCATCTTATGTGTATGTTGTGTTTTTGCTAGAGTTATTAAATACTGATACATTCTAAGGTGTTTCCATCATCCTCATTCACTCTTTATACAGTCCACTCCAGTAGCTATCACTCGCATTATCGGTGTGTTTTCGCGGTTTTAAGAAGAACAGGATGAAGTGTTGTGTTTTATCGTGTCAAAGTTATTCAGACAGACGTTCTGATGCTATGAATGGACATTTCATTTGTAAGTAATTTTATACGTAATTATTAAAATAGTTCCAGAAAATTTTCGGCTTTTAAGTAAAAGTTATACTTCTCGACACTAGATGGCGTAACTTTTGTGAATTAAAAATATAAGTACGTAAAGTTCCGCATTAGTATATTGTAATAATCATACGTGTATACTGAAAACTAAAGTATACATTTAGTCCTAAATACTTTTTAGTAGTGTCCGACCGAAGTTTCGGTTTCGGTTTCGGTTTCGGCCAATTTCGGCCAAAAAAGTGATTTCGGCCGAAGTTTCGGTTTCGGCCAGAATCCGGCCGAATCCTTCGGCCGGGCCGAAATTACTTCGCGGCCTCTCGCGGCTCTCGCATCGGGAGCATTCGGCTTAATTCGGGCGCGTAAAGTAAAAGAACAAATTGAAATATGTACTCTAAGCTCCAGGAAGAAGGACTACAAAATAGTCCGAAACATGTCGAGCATCACTCGACTTTTTATACGTGAGTTATCCGTTTGTGTAATTATGATTAAAGTCTCACGGTAGTTTCATGTACCTATATCTATTTTCATTAAAAATAAACGTTTTTTATTTTGTTTAACAAAAAAAGAAACGGTCTCAAATAAGAAATCCTTGCAATAACCTTTTCCTTACGATTTGTACAGTAATTTTGAATATTTTGATACGTCTTCAAAAATTTCGGTTTCGGTTTCGGTTTCGGCATGGTTTCGGCCGAAATCAGAAAAAAACCGAATATTCGGTTTCGGTTTCGGCTAAAAATCGTGTTTCGGTCGGACACTACTTTTTAGTCGCCAAAACAGTACTTTAGTAGTTTTATAAATATATTGTGAACAGGCCGCCATCGATCGTCAATTAGAACAACTATTTTCAACGTACCAAATATCCAGAGCCGTAATTAGAATCAAATAATTTTACCGAATAACGCACGGCTATGGTCAGTAATGAAATAACAATACATTTTAATAGCAAATATTTTGAAGTAACAAAGTTCTGAGTTGTATACATATTATTATCCGTGACTGTTCATGAATTGAAAGAACTTCGAACATTATTAAATAAACATTTTATCCATATTAACATAATTTGCCACTTAGTTAATTTCATTTCTTTTTATATTTGTTTTAGATTTCCATCCGATGATAATTTAAAACAACAATGGATCACAAAAATGAATAGACCGGATTGGACTCCGACAAAATATACAAAGATTTTGTTCTTGAATTTTGTAAATAAAATTATGTTCGTTATAATAATTTGTCTATTATTTTACATAAGTACAATATACATCTAAATCAGTAAAAATGGTTACCCTTATTTTATTCATTTATTACACAAACTTTTTGAAGCTCAAAGTTCTGAGTACGTCCCATTACTTTTACACTAATTGACATCTAGTATGAGATAGCTGAACTACGTAGTGACAAATACAAATACAAATACAAATACATTTATTTCGTAATCACAGGTATGACGTCAATGTATCGATGTTAACTTGCTAGGCGAGTGGTTTTGCTACTAACCGACGGATGGAAAATTGAAAAGTGGGCGGAGTTCCACAACCCCTCACCCCGCAAAATGTCACGCGATGTTTCATAGGGAAATCTTATTACCACACCTCCTCTTTGTTTTTGCTCTGTGCCTCCACGTGTGAACAAGAGCTGCGGTTCGTTTTCGGATCCGTCCGGGGGGAAGAGCAGTGCTTGGTCTGGTGCACCTTGGGCAACGGCTAATGATTTCCTGGCAGTATCTGAGGGATATCATTGACCGTTGGCTAAGAGCCCGACAGGGGGGTAGGGGGGGTCTTCGACCGTGTTACCGTACAACGTTGCCGACATTTTGTCACAAGATTTTACAATTAATTTTTTTTACCGTCATTGGCGAAGTTGTCGTCGCTATAACGACTATTGTAACGCCACAATCAAAAGAAGAAAAATATTTCCGTCCGTTGGTGTTGTTATTGTTTTCCGTGCTATTTTTGCTTTTCTCGTTTTGACCACAGAACAAAGCGTTTAATCCCTGTACATCTTTCCCGACTCCTGCTTACATTAAAGTGGTTTTCGCAACAATACATCGGTAAACTTTGAAATACTCCACGTTAGCTGGCGTACACCATTCGTTCCGCGAATCTTCTCTTTTCTCTTCTTCTTCTCTTCGATTTTGTGGGGGCTATTGTTCGAATCATTGTTGCACCCCGGCACAAAACATTTTTTATAAATATCTATTGTGTATCTCACAGTTTTATGCTTTGAATTTGCTTTTATTTCTAACGTTTGTAGATTATGTAATGTTATGACTTAGGTATAGATGTATCAGTGACTGCCTGACAATTACCGTAGCTTAGTCAAAAATACTTTTACAGGATATTGATCAAGTCGTTCGATGGAGTCAGGCGAATAAACTTTACTTCAATATGTCCAAATGCTCAACGATATCCTTCCTTCAGTCGGTCTCGCAGTCCAACGCATCATCGATATGAGGTAGGGGGCGCTCCGGACTCACAGAGGTGCCGGACTTAGGGGTACATTTTACTGCTGAGCTCTCGTTTAGGGATCATGTAACAGCTATTTGTAAAAAGCCTTTAGAAACTTGGGATTTCTCGGCATTCACATGGTTTCTCGGCATTCACATGGTTTCTCGAACTTAAGTGCTGTACGGGCGTTATAATGAAGCACTCGTTAAGAGCCATTTGGAGTCCAACTCAGCTGTTTGGAGTCCGAACGAGGCCAAGTCTAGCTTTATTTATTTATTTATTTTATTTATTTATTTATTTATAAATTTATAAATAAATAAATAAATAAATAAATAAAATAAATAAATAAAAAAAAGCTTAATACTGAAACGAATCCAAAATAAGTTTGTGCGATTACTTTATTTAAAGATGTACGGCGTGTATCCATTTTATCCACTCATGTATCCCACGTTATTCGTATTGAGAATGGTAAGGTACAACCGATTGGAGGTTAGGCGAGAACTGGCCCTCGCTCTGTAGATAGTCAAGCTGCTGCGAGGGACGAGCAATAATCCCGGGGTGTTGGCAACGATAGGCCTGCGCGTGCCGGACCGCTACGTGTGGCGGCGGCGCGCGGTGCCGCTGCTGGCCGTGCCGCGCGCGCGCACCAACCTGCTGCGCGAGGCGCCATGCACGAAGGCACTGAGCACGCTCAACCGGGTCGCTACTCTAGTCGATGTTTTCCTCTCAGTTCTCACAGGTGCGTCTCATTATGTGCTCTCAGCTCTGAATCAGCTCGCGAGTGCCCTCCTTCACAAAACCTGCTTGCTCCTGCGGAGTTTTCTAAACCAGGTAGTAGCGGAATACGGACAAGGTTCGATAATTGTTACAGCTCTTGGTTGACACTATCTTGTGCAGCGGAAAAAATACGGATTCCGATCAGTCCTGCGGCCAATCACAGTTTTGCCAGACATGTGAGCAAATCTTGATAAGTGTGTCCACACCTAAGTCAACCATGGCTTTAAGCACCACTGCAGTTATTTGGTCGCTCCTGGCACCTTCATTCGTTTTCAAATACTGTAGGGTAACAGATAATTTGGAGCGAATGCTATGGGTATTTAATGTTCGCCACTAGTCTGGCAATTGAAAGATGAGAATGAAAAATGGCGGCAAATTCAAAAATCAATGTGTGGTATCCCTGACGTATAGTGCGAAAAATAGTTTTGATACTTGTGATATATATTATGTACCTAATACAATATTTTAAAGGCTAGGTCCACCTGTAATTATTGTATTATGAAACCCTACCTGTACTATGTAATAAATAATATCGGAAATTTTCAACAAAGAACAAGCAATATTCGTAAAACATAACTATCACTGTTTTATGAATAATTAAGTACATTTTCAACATGAAACTCCCGTGAGACTCAATCATAATTACACATAAACGGATAACTCACGTATAAAAGTCGAGTGATGCTCGACATGTTTCGGACTATTTCGAAGTCCTTTTTCCAAGAGCACTCGCCCCGGCGGCAGCGACACGAACACTGCGCGCCAGCGCTCTGGCCTTATACTCCGAAATTCGATTTTCGAACTTCGTGTCATACCGTCCCTTTCACTCTCAAATGAATGACTATTAGTGTGAGCGGAACGGAACGAAACGAACTTCGAAAATCGAATTTCGGAGTAGCCCCTCTGCTCGCGCGGCTGTTCGACGCAACTGACAGCGGCGCACAACTACCCTCGTTTTCATCGTCATTTTTATTATTGTCAAATGTCAGGCAGCACACAACACTGATCACGTCACTCCGTAAAGGTTCGCTCACACTCACCGTTTGGTCAATATTCAAAACAGTTTTCCAACTCGGGGGCACCGACCATCCACTATCCCGGTTGAAATTGGGATACCGACTTATTTCAATGGCTTCACGTACTTTCCGCGGAATGAAAAACTTTTCTCTCGCCAGGTACGGACACCTTATCAAACCTGATATAATGCGTCGAATCAGATTCCATTGAATGTTCAGCTACAGCAGACCCCTTGTCATCCTGTTTCTTCATACTGCGTACGTGCTCCGCCAACCTCGTGGATATATTACGCCCGGTCTCTCCGATATAGTTTTTCCCACAGGAGCAAGGAATCATGTACACCCCGGGAACATTAAGGGGCTCTTTATCCTTTGGTGAACGCACCAGCTGCCTGAGCTGCATATGGGGACGGAAAATCGACTTGATGCTATACCTCCGGCGTAACAAGTTACTGATCTTATCCGTAACCCCTTTTATGAACGGCAAGTATACCGGCACCCTCTCCACTACGGCCGGCCGCCGACGGACTGATGCATTCACCACACGATTGCACTGCCTCCAGTTATAGCCATTGCTTTCCAGAACACACTTTACGTGACTTAGCTCACGATTCACATATTGCGGATCACAAATGGTCAAGTACATTAAGTACATTCATTACATTATATTCTACTTAGCAGTACTTCACTTTTGAAAATAACAAATACGAAAGAAGATATGTGTTTTTTCTGAAATTTTGAACATTAATAAATCACTGTGCTGGGAATTTTGCAAAATACACGATAGTCAATTTATCCTTATTATTATTTAGTTTTTAATTGTTGTATATTAATAAATTGTCCTAACATTTACAGGTTACGCACATTACTTTTGATAGTTTTTTTCATGACAAACACTTAAAAACATAGCAAATACCGCAAGCAAGCTTCAGTCTTCTTCTTCTCTCCTTAATGGCGGCCGTAAGGCTTGGGCCAATGTCAGTGTGGTAAAAATATAATTCAAAAATCTTGTGACAAAAATGTCGGCAACGTTGTACGGTAATGGTCAAAGATCCCCCTCCCCCCAGTCGGGCTCTTAGCCAACGGATCAAGCTTCAGTCTCAAGACGAATAAATGGCGTTTGACATGGGTTGACAATCTATTTTTTTGTTGCCATGTAAAAAGTTCTTAAGAAAACTCATTCTCATCTTTCATTTGCCAGACTCTACCCTTTCTTCTAGGCAAAAAAAAAAAATTCCACGCAGACGAAGACGCGGGCAAAAACTAGTACACATACTATGTGCAGTCCGTGAGCTCTTAGAATGCCATTCGGGTTTCGGGTTCCATCAGCCGTTTCAAGTAGGTATCAAATACATAAGAGTGAGTGAGACAGCAAGACAAATCCGAACGCTGTTCTAAGAGCTCACGGACTGTGCCTACTTGCTACCCAATGAGTTAATGCTCCGTCGTTACTTTGCCAGCCATATAGACTGCCAGACCTAGGTAAAACTTATACTGCCATTGACTTTATTTAAGGTTCCGTACCTCTAATGGAAAAAGGAACACTTGTAATATAAGATCAGTTCATTGTCCGACTGTCTGATTGTCTGACTGTCTGTCTGTCAGTCCGTCACGACTCTTTTTCTCAGGAGCCGAAACTGAGGTCTGCGATTTATTGGGGCTGCGAAAAACCAAACCCTCTGATATTCAACTCAATCAAAAGATACAGTAATTTCATTACAAAAGATGTTTCCATACAAATTACCGAGCTTGAATAGCCTATGGAGTACTTCTAGTTGTCCCAGAAATTTGATTTTTGGTATGAAGGCAGCTCTTATAGTACAACTAGTAATGAAATAAATAAATAAATCTGATTTTTCGATGTCTGTCTGTCTATGTAAGTATTGCTATTTTGCAGGAGCAGGGCTCTACTAACACTGGATTTAATATTAACTTGGCAACTTTGTACGGAACCCTCGGTGCGCGAGTCCGACTTGCACTTTGCCGGTTTTCTTTGTTTACCTATGATTAACTTGCCCGATAGTAAAGTTGCGGGGGCGGTTTCCACTGTACAAAGTCAGGTTACGCTCAGGCGAACCTGTTCCAAAACACCATAAGGCGTAACTTTTGAACATGCTTGGTATTGGCTTGTATACGATACGACTTAGTTTATCATACCTACGCCCTTTGACTAAATTATTATTTTAATATTATATTAAATCAAAGCACACCTCAGCCTCACAGGCCATTCAAACGATAGTTAGTAATACTAAGATAGAAAACGAAGATCTGATAGATGGTTATAAATAAAACATAAACCTTGGTAGATACAGCCTATAATATTCTCGAGTTAAGGGGATCAACCATTTTCCCAGCCATTAAAGCTACGTGAATGCTGGCATCCATCACGAAGTATAGGAATGGATATGTCGCTGAAAAATGAACTGGAGGCCGATTCGTGTACCCTGAAACAAAAATATTTAAAATACATACGTATACACAACACATGCACTAAAAAAAATACTGCTAAAGTGCTGCAATGTAAACCTTTTTTTTTAATCTGAGCAAACAGTTACGCGTGTATAAGAATATATTCAAGAATATTAAAACTACTTTAGGTTATAGATGATAAATAAACATTTAATATCGACAAATTATAAATTTTTAGGGTTCCGTTACCTCCTAGGAAAAATGTGGCGCATTTTTTTAAATAGTCCTTATACAATGATGTTTTTTTTTCAATTTCTCTCTTATTTAATAATGCAATTTGTTCATATTTATTTTTTTAATTAGATTCGTGTTCTTATGCGATTGATAAGATGCGATAAAAATAAAGTGCATTATTAAATAATCAAGCAAAAAATTAAAACAAAAATCATATTCACTACGTGAGATATCTCCTTCATCTACTCATGGTCTTCAATTACTAAGTCATTTTCTAATCCCTTCCTTTTGTCCCGAGGGAAATTCGAAACATCTCTTCTTAGAGCTTCTTAGAGTTTTTATTTTTTATCTTGTCTTTTTATCCCATAGGAAATTTGAAAAATTCCTTCGTAGTGCGCATTCTCCTCACACGCCAGATTTCAAGGGTCTAGTGATTATAGTTACGGAAATAGGACCCCTTTGCAGCGAACATAAAAAAGCTCATGTATTCCATATCCCGTCGGCATAAAAAAAACTTGATGATATCTACTCAAAGAATATGACATGTATATATGTCCTAAATTTCAAGTCCGTAGCTTTAGTGGTTTAGGCTAAGCGTTTCGGTCAGTCAGTCAGTCAAGTAGCTCTTTAATTGGTACCTATAGATAGATGTATCGATAGCCATCTAATCCAATTACATTTCATCAACATACTTCGACCTTGTGTCACTTGCGCCATTGATGTTTATCAGACCTAATTGTTGAAACAAAATAAACGAACTGTAGCGGACCGGAAACAATCATTACATATGTCCAATATTTGCCTAGTTACGCGGATTCCAGTAGAGATCATGATGACATGAATGAAATAAACACAATTTGCAAATTGCATTTTTAACTCGTGATTAGGTATTTAGGCTGCATTGATGTCGATTATTGAGTACACAAGAGTTTCAATAGAGTCAAAAGCGCGTGTCGCCGAGTTTCGACATCGGCATTGGCATCCGCCTCGTTGCTCTGCGCTGGCGTCCCGCGGAAACAAAACAAAACAATGCTAAAATCAGCCAACAACTACCTAAGCTTAGCTATTGCTCATGGTGTTACGAGTACGCCGTGCGCCGTACGACTATTCGTTGTATTCGACGATTATGATTTGATTTGTGTGACTGTTCCGACCTCCGTATGCTGCAAGCAACGGTTTGATGATGGCATTTTAGCTGAGACGGCAATCTCCTGAAAAATGGCGTCTTCATAGCCTTTCGTGGAAGCTGTACATTTTGACCGAAAACTAAAATCGACGAATAGGTTAGCCGTTTAGTGTACCTTAAGTAAAGTGCTCATCACCAAGCTTTGCTCGGCATTTTTTTTGCCATGTTTTCTAAAAATAAAATCTATACTAGAAAGGTTATTAACAACATGTAAACAATCTTGACATGTCTTATTCAAATTTAAAAATCGAAATCTTTACACTTTACAAATTAATTATGAAATAACAATGTAATTATACAGGGTGTCCCAGAAAGTAGAGTCAAGCGAAAGTCCTGACGTAGAGCAACTCAAGGGGCATCCGAATCACCCCCATGTATGTTCCGCGATTTTTCGTAGTTTAGGAGTTATGGCCTTTTTTCACATTTTCTATTAATCTACGACCACGGCGACAGTGTTGCTCACTCTGACTGCAATAATTGAGATAATTGGCTGTTTGTTTTTTTAACGAGTAGCTGAATAGTACGTGCATGTATTTCATTTAAGAACAAAACAACATCGTTGACCGTTTGGGCAAAAAAAAATATCGAATCACAAAAAGTGACTAAATTTTGACTGTAGTTCAGACTTTGAAGGCCGATTACAAAAAAAACTAGCATAACTTTTTTTTTTCAAACCATGTTTAAAAACTGTCTTATTTTATTGACTTTCTACCCTATTAATTTTATTGATCTATCATTAAGGGATCATGCCAAAAAAAAATAACAAAACGTGCTTCATCCGTAATTTTCACTTTTTCTAGTAAGGCCAAGTACAAATCTGAAATTAGGTTTGTGCTCCGGATTTAGCATGAAAAACTTCTTGGTGCAAAGCAATAATACTGGCCACTGATTTTCTGAGGCTATTAAATGAAAATTAAAAAATATTATAACCCTGTATACAGGGTGTCCCAGAAAGTAGAGTCAAGCGAAAGTCCTGACGTAGAGCAACTCAAGGAGCATCCGAATCACCCCCATGTATGTTCCGCGATTTTTCGTAGTTTAGGAGTTATGGCCTTTTTTCACATTTTCTATTAATCTACGACCACGGAGACAGTTTTGCTCACTCTGACTGCAATAATTGAGATAATTGGCGGTTTGTTTTTTTAACGAGTAGCTGAATAGTACATGCATGTATTTCATTTAAAAACAAAACATCATCGTTGACCGTTTGGGCAAAAAAAATATCGAATCACAAAAAGTGACTAAATTTTGACTGTAATTCAGACTTTGAAGGCCGATTACAAAAAAAAGTAGCATAACTTTTTTTTTTCAAACTATGTTTAAAAACTGCCTTATTTTATTGACTTTCTACCCTATTAATTTTATTGATCTATCATTAAGGGATCATGGCAAAAAAAAATATCGGCTAGCGAATATAAAATCCATTTTTAGCAGACCCGGGATATGACAGATGACGTCATCAAAAGCACGCACTCAATATGGTGTCGTTTTGAACGGCGCAAATTTATTCGATGTTTAAAATTTCACTTCACTATCATCATCACTACATAGTATAAAATAAAGTCTCTTTCTCTGTCCCTGTGTCCCTATGTCCCTATGTATGCTTATATCTTCAAAACCACACAACGGATTTTGATGCGGTTTTTTTTAAATAGATAGAGTGATTCAAGAGGAAGGTTTATATGTATAATATACCGTGCGAAGCCGGGGCGGGTCGCTAGTAAAAATATAATTTGAATATTTTCAACCCTGTTTATATTTTTTTCTGTGCTATAAAGATGCAAATGATTATTATAAGTAATAAACTAGAAACATTAATATTCCCTATTTCCGGTTTGACAGGCCATTTTTTCGAAAAATACTGGTAGAAAAACCCCATTTTTTTTTGCTTTATGTAGGCATATTTCTCGAATTGGTTTTCGATTTAAGGAAAATGAAAAATATGAAATGTATTAAAGTATAAGAAATGCATTCGAGGAAAAATATTATATTCAAGTAACGTCAACAATAAACAGAATAAACAACCAATAGCAACCACACAGATATAGAGCTCAAACTATCATAGAGTAACTAGAAGCTCTTCAAACTGGAAGTGCTTTAACATCCCCTTGCCTTTTTCAAGCCAAACTGTACACAGAGTTTATCTAATCTTGGCTTGTAGAGAGGCTTAGTGAATATATCAGCCAGTTGTTCTGCTGTCGGTACTTGCTCGACGACTATATCCTTCTCGAATACACATTGTCTAACATAAAAGTGTTTTATTTTAATGTGCTTCGTCTTTCGATACCGCATACCGCACTTTCGGCTAAACGTACCGTAGGTACCTTACGTTACTTACGTAGGTATTTACCTTGTCTGGGTTCGGGGACTTTTTTGGACCGGACTGGGGAAGCCGCGCAAAGGATGGAAACAGCTGGAAAGAGAAAGGGGAGGTCTTTGCCCAGCGGCGGGACACCACACCAAGTAGGTACTTGGTTAAATAAAAAACATGCATTATTTATTTAGCCTCGCTGCATTGAAGGAACTTACGCGTAGGTATCGTCATGGGAAACGATAGGGCATAACGTCCTTCACGGTAGCCAATTTGATTAATTGTGTAAAATCAATTTCGATAATGTATGGTACGTACGTTGATGTCAGCCAAGGATCTTTAGCGGAAGCCGCGGAAGCGTGACGCGGTCGGCCTCGGTGCCCGCGCTCGACACATCAGCATCATTCCGCTTTGTACAGGTAAGCTTTATGGTCATTTGCAGCGCACCGGTTCCAACTTTAAGTCAGCGACACACAAGGGGACAAAATTTACCTACAGATGTCGTCGTCGTATTATCTCAGAAATGTTCGTACATCTATGGTATTTGTAATGCTACTTCAGTCAGACTCATAGACACGTTGGAATCATTCAGAAGTAACCGTATGTTCACGATGGGAAAGGATTGTTTATTACGTCTGTAATGCCTCACGACCTGTGTCGGCAACATTTCAAGCGAAGCCGGCCGATTTCACCTGACATGACATGTTTAGAAAGAAAAAAGAAAAGCACTATACTATAGGTACCTACGTATTAAAAGACGGATTCAGCTACGCTTCATCTATCTTAATCTATTCATCCACGATTTGCTTTTTCCCGGCCTCTGCAGTAATGTATTATTAAATCGATATGGATCCTACTTAAATAGTCCTTATGTACCTAATTAGAAATGAACAATTACTTGAGTAAGTTGTAACGGGAGTGTACCTGTTCTCCACGACCTGACTTCACTATATCGCGGAGATAGCAAAGTAAAGTTATTTTGTACTTACAGTTGAACTATTTGATTCTCCTGCCTGACCCACCGTAGAATGATCTCACAGTAAACTTCACAAGATTTTCCTTGTCAATTCAATTTAACGGCAATATGATATTGACTGTGAGAGGGTTCCACAATGGGTCACGAATCAATTTGTTCGATGGTACCTACCTACCCATTGACATTTGCGTCATCAAGACAAATCTAATTATTCTAATTTAAATTAAATGACGTATCATTTATCAAAATCAGTTGAGCCGTTGAGAAGTAGGTAACTAGAGGTTATAGGAACAGACAGCCCACTCACAGCTCACCTCACATACCTACACAGCAAACACATAATCCTCTTTTGGGCTTTACCGCAGTCAGGTGAAAGGAGTGCGGCATCTGTCCCTTTGAAAATGGTACTAAGCACTTAAAGACGCTTGGCCATAATAACTCTGATAAAACGTCCTTCGTACATAAAGACTGCTTGCAATAGTATTTGGGGTCGATGGGTGTTTTAGTCTGTTTTATTATTAAATAAATAACTTAATCTTATATAACTTTCTCCCTTTCGGTGTTGAGACCCTTGGTCTGTGGGGTCCTAGCGCTATTAGCCTCTTCAGAGATATTTCGAAGAGGCTAATAGACGCTACGGGTGACCGCAGAGCTGGCATCCTTTTTTAATTATTTTATTTTAAGATTTATTGTAGTCGGCAGTTCATATTTTATATCAAGGGCTAATTTTACTGATCTGCCACCTACGAGGGAAGGTCCAAAAGTTTCCGGCCTAACAAAGATCGATTTTCGATTTTTGAATGCACTTTTCAGATCTCTTAATAAGCATTTCTATCCCCTTATAAAAGTTCTCAGAAGATTTGTCCTCAAAATGGGCGTAAACCGCACGGGTCACTTCATCATCTGAAGAAAATCTTTCCCCCCTTAAGTCTGCCTTAAGTTTCGAGACCAAATAATAGTCACTTGGGGCCAGGTCGGGACTATAAGGTGGGTGGCGAATTTTCTCGAGTGCGGTAATATGAACTTTTTTTAAAATCTTAGCAAACGGCTCAGTGTCTATGGGAACAAGGAATATTTTCGTGAATATTAAACTATTTTAGGTTAAAGATGATAAATAAACATTTAATTTCGACAAATTATTCATTTTTATCTAAAAGTGACCATAATTTGCATATTTCAGGCATTGATTAATTATTTTTTATTATAATTTTAATATTAGGCTGTTTAGCAGTCTGTTGTCAGTGTCTTCGTCACGCGCGTGCTAAGTGCACAGCGCTATTTGCGAGTGCTGCGCGCGGATTGGCGCGGAGAAATAATATCTGCCGCCATTTTTCACTGATATTGTTGATTCAGACTTTGTTATTTTATTACTTTGAAAATTACGAGTTCTAGTAATAAAGAAATGTAGTGTCCGTCGCTGGAAATATTAAAATATCTTCGGACAATGTTCGGACAGTTATATCAGTAAGAAATCCAAGGTGTTAATTACCAAATGATAAAGTAAAGTTCTAAAGCAGCTCCAGGTAAGCAATGTCTGGTAACAAAGGTAAACTAAAGTTCTTAAAGTCTAAAATTAACTAAATTTTATTTACTTTTCCTCGCAAATGTGTTGAAAAACATCGTATGCGACGCGTGTGCTTTGGTAATTACACAACTCGGCTCTCTTACCCGCGCTCGCTGGCGCTCGCGCGTACAATACGCCTCGTGTGTTATTACCAACATAGCACACTTGTATCATAATGTACTATTCTATACCATCCTTTATCCCGTGGGAAAATTGGAAAATCCCTTTGTAGTAAGCCTCTTTGATCATCAAAGAATACGTCGTCCGAATACCAAAAATATACATTAGCAAGTCAGTTACTCTTTTTTACCCACTGGTATGCCAAATTTAAAGATTCTTGTAATAATAGTTACAGAGATAAGAACATTTTAAACTAATAATATAAATCCTTTTCTCTCTCTATCCCGCGGGAATTTCAAAAAGTCTCGATATTCATTTTCAGCAGTTATGATTCCCTACTTGTGTGAAAAATTCTAAGACTTTAGTAATTATGGTTTTGGAGATAGGCTCTCTTTTCAGTGGACTTACAAAACCTATTTATTCCCTATCCCGTGGGAATATTGAATTCCCTCAGTAGTGCACCTCTATCCTTTATGATACTGAAGCAATATTTATTTACGTTGCGACTCTAGGTAGCTGCGACCTTTGACATGTTTATCGCTATCCCGCGGGAACTATGCATCTTTCTTATGATATTCTGAAACCTGAGCAAAATGGTTTCTGGAAGAAAAAGTCGACCACATTAGCGTGCTTTAAGCTATACGACAAAATCACGGAATGCATTGATAACCGCGTACCGGTGGGTATGTCCAAAGCCTTTGACACTGTATGTCACAGGAACCTACTGGCCAAACTGGAAAAACAGGGAATACGAGGACCTGCTTATAATTGGATCAAGAGTTACATATTTGAACGCCAACAATACAGTCAAATAGATAAAATTGAAAATAATAACCTAATATCATTTAAATCTAGCTGTAAAATAAACTCGTATGGCGTGCTTCAAGGCAGTATCCTGGGGCCGCTGTTATTTCTAATTTATATAAACGATTTGACAGAATCAACTAGGCATGACTGTATCCTATTTGCAGACGATACGACAATAGTAGTCAAAGGTACAGATCCCGATAATTTTCAATTGGATATAAATATAGCACTCGGAGATGTAGTCAGCTGGCTAAATAATAATAATTTAAAGATAAACTTAGATAAAACTAAATTTATACAATTCTCTTCTTACAAGGGTAAAATACAAAAACTAGATATTATGCAAAACTATATCAATATTGAGGAAGTAAAAAGTACAGTATTTTTAGGTAGATATAACTTTAGACTGCCGTTGTAACTGGAAGGAGCATGTTGACAGGGTGTGCAACAAGATAAATAAATTCGTTTTTGCTCTGTGGCGAATAAAACAAACTGTGTCTGAAAGTACAGCTCTGATGGCTTATCACGGCTATATTCAGTCAGTTATGAGATACGGAATTCTTATGTGGGGAAACTCTGTCGATGCGCATCGGACTTTTGTAGCACAATTTTTTTTTATCAGAACTGTATCCGGGGTTGGACGCCGAGTAACATGTCGACCTCTATTTATAAAACTTAATCTACTCACGGTACCCAGCCTTTACTACGAAGCAGCTGTATTTGTAAAACTGAATCCTGAGCTGTTTCAATCTGCAGACAAGATATCAAACAGATCCCGCAGACGGTATCAACTAGTATTACCCAAAAACAAGCTAGTCCTTAGGAAAAAGAGTGCATATAATATGTGCATCAAAATTTATAATAAAATTCCAGCTACGTCTAAAACACTGACTAATTCCGAAGGTAAAACAAAGTTGTACCGCTTTTTATGTAATGCCAGCTTTTACAGTGTTGAAGGAAGAGTTCTTTAACTTTAAGTTTTCATCGGACATGAATCTCATTTAACATTTAACATATTAATACTAGAGATAATGTAAGTGTAATTATAATGATAATAGTACCAATATGACCATTTATATCAACTTCTAATTATAATTCTAATATTCTTGACATGTATAATAATAATTACCTATACATATAATTTAAATTTTGACGGTCATTTTATCTAACACTAGATTAACTTTATATTTTCATGACTTTTTAAGTTTAAATGTTTGAAACTAGAATATCCATAACATCTTTTTTGTACAACATTTACTGCGAATAAATATTTCATTTCATTTCCGGGATAAAAGTAGCCTATAACCTGGGCGGTGATTTTCTCAACAGATTGGTAAAGTTCGCATCAAAATCCGTTCAGCCGTTATCACGTGATGCGCTAGCAAATATACAGACAAACAGATAAATAGATAAATATACTGACAAAAATTCTAAAAACTGTTGGAACGTGTTCTGTTATCGATTCTATAAGTATCCCCAGTTTTTTTTTTAAATATCTTTCATGTACAGACTTTCTACCCTCTTCAGCTTTAGGTACCTACAGCTTTATTATATGTAAAACAGATAAACTGATAAACAAACAAACAAACAAAAATTCTAAAAACTGTTGGAACGTGTTCTGTTATCGATTCTATGTATCCCCAGCCATTTTAAAAAAAATATCATCCATGTACAGACTTTCCATCCTCTTCTGCTTTATTTATTATATGTATATATACAAAATTTTATTTTTATTAAAGTCATTATCTAAGTCAAAATTTGAACCGGTACGGGGCCCCAACTTTAAGATACAATGTAAGCTAATCTTAGTTACATACAAATTACAAGCTCAGTAAATTAAATGAAGACTTGTACTCTGCATAGAACTTACTCGAGTTGTTCCGGTCATCGGAGTGGTAGTTGCGCAGCGCGACGGACACGGCTTGCTCGACGCTGCGCACGTACACGCCCGGCTGCGGCGTCATGGGCGAGAAGTCGCGCTGGCGCGGCTCAAACACGTCGCGAATCCCAAGCTTTAATCAATTAATCAAAAATTAATATAAGTTAATTAAACGTGTTTAATTAACGTTTATTTAGATTTATACAGCTGATCTCGCAGATCTGTACCTGCTAATAATTTGTATAAAAAAATTACTAGTGATCGTTTCTATTCGAACCCATATATTTGCATTTTGACTTTATTTAATAATAGGGAATTTTTGAAGTTACTCAAGTCAAGCGCGGCAGAGTAATAAGGGAAGAAACCTTGTACCTACCCTCTTAAATATCCACACCGCATATGAACCCTTAATATAGGGGCGTGTGTCCAGGGCAGCCGATCAGATCAGTAAAATAAAATCGATCCTTAAAAAACTTAAGCGCGGCAGATTAAGACAAGATAAGTTAATTATGCGCAGAAAAAGTAACATTTCATTGTTCTGACGATTTTAACGTGACATTGAGCGGGTCTCAAATAATAATAATATAAATTTTATTTGTACTAACTCAGAAAAAATATAGTGGAGGCAAAATACGTGAAATTTCCCTTAAGTCAGGAAATAATTCTAAGAACTGATAAAAACAATTGTTTTTGATTTGTATGGATTAGAAATGGAACTTAATACATCACTTGATATATTCACCCCCCCGGAAAGGGGTGGAATTGGTTGAAAATGGTGTAATAGTAATAACTAAGAAGAAAAAATAGGTGTAGTCTGTGCAATTTGCCATACGTTTTATTACATCTTAATCTTTATTTGCACCCGTTATTTAGCTCAATTCAAGCTACGGAACATACAACAAAAAAATCATATAACTAAAAATATACTTTTTGGCATTGTGGCCCCGGGAAAAATACAGAACGCGGTGCAAATTGAGGAAATGATTAGAATATATATCAAAACACAATACCAAATTAGCACCAGGGTGCGACACCCGGAAAGTAGTTTTCTATGTTTTACTGTCTTTGTACTTCGGGGGAAATTTTGAAATTTATAAAAATCGTCACAATCGTCTTAACTTGGTTTGATTTACATTCGCACCCCATAAAAAATTGACATTTCTACACGGAACATGCGGTTCTGTAATACTACCCGCTACCTAGCGTTCGCTGCTATTCCTTGCGTTTAGATAGAACTATGTTTACCAAACTTCCAGTTAAAATTTTCTTTTTTTTATTGAGTGCGAATGTAGTATCTTTTAAATATGTGTTATTTATAAATTTTCACGACTATCTTAATTTCCCCCGAAGTACAATCTACAAAAGAGTGAAAAAAAACATGTTCCATACTTTGCACGGGGGTGCAAAGTTACCTGGGTGTTTATAATACTTCGAAAAGCTTAATCTAAGTTTGCACCAACCGTCTGAATTATCCTCGAGCCGCAATCAGAAAAAAATATTTTACCAAGATTCTATACATCGTACACCTTTTTAATTAACATACATTATGTACCAAAGGGGACCCTTCACGTGGCTAAACTTGCGCTTAATACCTTTTATCATACTCCAAAATAACGGCATTTGAAGTTTATACCTAATATTTTAAAGTGTTCCGTACATGATAGAAACGGTGCAAACCAAGGGAAACCATCTAGTCGTGCCCTCTAACGATTCCACAAAAAATCACGACTACACGAATTACTTCCATACTTTTCCGTAATTCGACTATACTAATATGATTGCGATTTTCTCAACCCGAAGTACCTTGCTAAAATCATCAGCAGTGTTGTATGTACGTGTATACGACTATAAGTTAAAACACTAGACGCATTAATAATAGTAGTTTATGTAACTGTATTATAATGCCTAGTTATGTACCTACAGTTACATACGTTGCTTTATCTACTATTACACACATATTTTAAAAACTCTCTATGACGTGTTCAGGATACGGCATGATAAGACTGGCTTTGCGGCATTGATCTACGATCAATTACACTGGTCTCTGTGCTCTATACGCTCATCTATCGCTCATTTTATACAAAAACTAGTTTTTGCCCACGACTTTCCCGTTCCCGTGGGAATTTCGGGAAATCCTTCTGTAGTGCTCCCCTACACTCCCCAAGGGAACTTGAAAGACAAATTTCAGTTTCATACGACCAGTAAAACGAAAAATCGATCCAGTAGAACTGAATATATAAATCCCGTTTTTTTCCTTATCCCGTGGGAATTTCCAATAATCCTGAAATTAGTTTCTTAGTTTTATAATCACCTCCTTTTGTATCATATTTGAAGAGTCTAGTTATTATAGTTACTGAGATAGCGTCACTCGGAATCGAATATATAATTCCCGTTTTTTCCCTATCCCGTGGGAATTTCCAAAAATCCTTTCTTAGCGGATGCCTACGTCATAACATCTACCTGCATGCCAAATTTCAGCCCGATCCGTCCAGTGGTTTGGGCTGTGCGTTGATAGATCACTATGTCAGTCACCTTTGAGTTTTATATATATAGATGACGTGATTAGTTCTTTTATAAATTAGCATAAAATAGTAATTTTTGCGATAAAACAAACTGAACGACAAATGGCGGTAAATGAAAACTTTTTCGGCGCATGTCGCGTATTCTCTACAACCTCTTTCGATAAAAAAAAACAGACTAGAGTCGGGCCCAATTATCATAACGTTCGACATCAAGTAACATGAGGTGGTAACGGGGATATTAATACCTGCCTACACTGTACGGTCTCATCGTTTAAGGGAAGGCAGCCCGAGCTTACGGGTCCGCCCCTTCTTGGCGCAGTTCTGGCAGAAGCCGGGGCCACCTCTGTGGCATCACTCGTGATCCCCATCATACCAGATTGAGGGTAATGCCGGAGAGCTTTTAGTTTCTGTATACCTCATTAAGTGGGAGTCCTACATACCCCTAGGTAACCCCATGACGAGTCAACCTTAAAGATTTTGTCGTTGTTACAAAAAGAGGCTGGTTGTCATAGCATAAGTAAGTATAAGGTAAGTAGGTACATACCTTTTGTAAATCAGCGGTAAGGATGACATGGCCTTTTACAGTAAAGCTGGGTATTCGAGCTTTGACTCGCTTAGGGCGCAGCGCTGCGTAGACGTCGCGCAAGTCCGAGTGGCGCGCCAAGCGGGCCAGCAGCCGAGGCAGGGCAGCAGCGTCGGCGCGCGCCGGCAGCAGCGCCAGCAGGTAGTAGCGCTCGCTGTCCAGCGGCAGGCGCAGCGCCGCCGCCTGCAGGTGCGTTAGCTGCGCGTGCTCCAGTACCGCGTCGTACTGCATGTACGAAACCTGACACAGTACCACCATGCTATCGATGTCTACGCGAATTCTAAGTTAGGGTCCCCCGATCGTCTTAAGATTTTGGCAAAAGGTTTAAAATTGGTGATCACTCAGAATCACATTCAGACTTTAGAAAGATAATATAATTAGAAAGATAAGTGACACTTATGTACTGCTTTCTTGTTAAATCACAAAACTTAACAATAACAAAAGTTAAGCACACCTATTGTCTGAAGTAGCAAACCTTATGCTTAACTAGTTGTTGCCCGTGACTTCGACCGCGCAGAATTAAATATAGCTTATGACAGTTATGACACTCACATACAAATAATGTGGCTTTCTATTGGTGAAACAATTTTCTAAATCAGTTCAATAGATCCAGAGATTATCCCCTACAACGTCACAAACTCACAAAGGGTATAAGGGTACAATTCATCATATAATTATCTTTAGTAAATGTACAACATATGTGACGCACGCTAAAATCGGCAGGTTGGAAAAAAATATTTAAAAAAAACATGTTTCGTTTTTTACGTTTTCTTTTTAATTTAATTACTAATGCCGAAACTCACAAGTATAGGGGTAGAATCACATAGCTTACCCCCACGTAGTCTAGCCGACAAGTTCAAAATGGTCTAAAATAGAGATACTGCTCTTAAAATTATGTGCGATAGCTCATTGGATGCGGAATGACGCCTAGAAAATTGTGCTAAAAGAGTGTATTAGCACATAAAAAATTGCAAAAGTTATAAACAATTAAAAATGAAAAAAAAGGCAATTGGTATTTCGCCAATATTTCATAGGCTATTCATATTTAAGAAATTTCAAAAATAGAATCTTAAAGAAGAGGAAATTTCCAATAAAAAACTCCTAGCTTTTGGAAGTCTATCTCCATTGTTTATAATTTTAATTGAAAGCTGAAAATGGGTCTCCGCGCTTCATTTTTAGGTTGCGCGCGTGGTGTCAAAAGCGAGTACGACACATTGATTATTTTTTTTAAGCTATTGAATATTGTTTTAAAAATTTGAAAAAATGATAGTGTATTTGGAACACTTCAAAGAACTTATCCCTGTTGGAAATTTTACTTAAAGTTAATTTTTCAGCAAGTTAAACGATTGTTAACTAACAGAATTTTCTCGAACTTCCGTCTTCATTGTAAATGAAAAAAAATGTTTAAATAATGATCACGCCATAAAAGTTAAAAAAATATTCATACTTTGTTCATAATAATTTTTGTACTTGAACAAAAACTGAATAATCCAAGTAATTGTGTTAAAATAACTTTTTTTTCTTAATCATCATTTTATCATTTTTTTATCAATACAAGATTTTAATTGATCTGTAAAAAAAATCCGCTATTTGTTGATAATTTTTTTATAAACATTCATTTTTTTTTCAGTTTTTTTTCACAGCAGCTATATTATATTAATATTATTATTAATTAAAAAAAATATTTCATAATAACAATTTTTAATAGTTTTTTTTATATTTCTATTGTTCAAATAATTAATTAAGAAATTATTTTTCATTTCAAAATCATAATTAACAGTCCTCTATAAAGTACCAAAAAAATATTTTTTTTTAACGATTCCATTGTATGTTAACTTATCAATTTGTTATAAACAAATTTTTAACTGCTATTTTTTTTTCTCAAATTTATAAAAATTACAAAAACAACCATATATAACAAAGTATAGAAAAAATACTTACAATAAAAAAAAAATATTGAAAATATAAATATGAAATATTGGCGAAAAACCAAATGCCTTTTTTTCATCTTTAATTGTTTAAACTCTTTTAGCACAATTTTCTAGGCGTCATTCCGCATCCAATGAGCTATCGCACATAATTTTAAGAGCAGTAGGTATCTCTAATTTAGACCATTTTGAACTTGTCGGCTAGACTACACGGCCTTTGCTCTTAACATTATACTGACTGTTTGTACTGCTTGTTCTTTATACCATAACACTACATACATCATACATAAATCAAGTCTTTATTGATTTCCAAATAGAAATAATATCTAAGTTTTATTTTATTTGTCAATACACGATGCTTTTAATTTAATCGGTGATCAGAAGTTGAAAAATATTGACCAACAATCAAAATTTAATTTAATAGGTGGGGTCTTACGCGATTATCTCACTATTTAACTGGTTACATGGTCAATTGGTCATCCTACATTAATTATTGAAGCCAAATGGATACCAATGGGGAGATCCCCGTAAGCCTTAGACTAGGCGCGCACGGGAATCGTTTTGTCACGGCGGCAGTGGGATCTCTGTCTTTACAAAGATAGAAACAGAGAGAGATCGGACTGCCACCGTGACAATATGTCACCTGGTGCGCACCTAACCTTAGATCTTAGGTCAATAATCAATCACGACTTTGTTAGAATTGACAATGACAACTTATTACTCATAAGTTAAGTATCAAGCTTTCGAAAGAGGTTGTAGGTTCATAGAATAAACCATAAATTGGGTGACAATGAAAATTGGCCTAAAAATTACTCGGGATTAAAATAATTATAAAAAAAGAGCTTGGTTCGATGTAACTGCGATTTTAACGTGACCTCTATCAATTACTGAATTAGAAAAATTGGTACCTGATCACTGATTAAAAATCATCGTGTAGCTACGACCGGGTAGGTACAGTCAAGTGTAATAATATGTATCTAGTCAAAGTTTCAAAAATAAGTACCATACCCTCTTACACCGGCTGGACCAAGAGCCCGCGACGGCCAGACCTTCGTTATTTTATAAAAGCTGAAAGTTTCCCTGTGTATGTCTCCAACACAGGTAAGAACGACCCGCGACTATAGAGTTGTGTCTGGCTAGATGTAAAAACCATTTAAACTGTCGAGCCCTTGAGGTAACATATTTTTATAAGTCCCTAAGTAACATAATAATATATAAAATTTAGCTTTTATTCTATAGCGAAAGTATAATTAAAATTTATTAAAGTTTAGCGGTGTCTGGCAGGGGGGTAGCAACTGTAAGAAGTGTCCGGCAATGGATAACGTGATTTCTTGAGATATTCTGGAGAAAATATAAAAAATTGAACTATATACTTTAACGAATTTAAGGTACTATTTTATTTTATACACCTTTACTACCTGTTACCTGCCCAAATAACCACAATCGGAACTCTATAGTCGCGGGTTGTTCTTACCTGTGTTGGACACATACACAGGGAAACTTTCAGCTTTTATAAAATAACGAAGGTCTGGCCGTCGCGGGCTCTTGCTCTAGGCGTAATAAGGTCGTGGGACATATTTTTCAGAAGTTCATATCGATACTTACTTTTGCACTACAGTCAGCGACATGTAGTATGAAACATCTACACACTACATGACTGTAGGTACACGTACTCGTACATACATGTTTTTAAAAAATCTATGCAAGTACCTACCTACCTTTTGTATCACTAAAATCGATGGTAGGTATGGTTCCTAAGAACAGATCTTTATAAATATGTCATAAAGTTACAGATTTGCCCGTTCTGACCGATCATAATGTGCCACCCTATATACAGGATGGTCCAAACACTGACGTCTAAAAAAAAAATTTAGATGCCTCACATCCGGGGCTATCCGAATATATCCCATGTATGTTGGCCGATTATTTGTAGTTTTCGAGTAATTAATTTTTAAAGATTTTTTTTAAAAATTTCTGGCCGAGCAGTTTATCATCATGTAACTTTTTTTGGTTACGTTTTTTTGAGTGTTTTTTTTATGACATTATCCTCAGAAATTGCACTTTCACACGTAAAATAATCAGCTTCCCAACATTGAGCCAAGTTACAACAAAATGGACCGAAAGTGAAAGTTTTACCTTTGAGCAAATCGAAGTTTGATTTTGTAATTAAAAAAAAAACTAAAAATCTCAGAATTCAAAGAAAATAAGTAATTTTAAAAACTTCGCTAATCTCTAAACTTGCAGAATAATACAAAAAAAGTGACACTTAATAGGTCATAATTTGCTGAATTCGACTTTCAAACCTACTAAGGTAGAATGTGTAATAAAGAGTCAGTTGTTAGTAACATAAAAACTATTTTATTTTGGCCGAACCTAATTTGGTACTGGCCATCAATAAAGCCATGTACTACTTTTTATGAACAAATAAATTTGTTCTTCTTTTGTTTTATGTTTAAGTTTATGTTTATTTTTATTTAATCATTCAATCGGTTTAAAATAAAAAATGACAACAGTTAAAAATTAAATACAATTCAATTTAAATACAAATTAAAAATATCTCATAAAATGGAAATTATCATTAAAAGTAACAAAAAATAATAGTAAAAAATATGGATAAATTAGATAAGTGTCAAAGGAATCACGTCTTTTATTGTGAAATAACTAATAGTTACTTCTGCTCTCGTTACGATTAATTTCTGAATTCTTCTCGCTTAAAATTAGAAGAAAGCAAATACAAAAAAATAGAGATGCATTCCGGAGACTAGGAGCGATTTTTTTAAGGAGACGTAGGCTATGTATCGAAGTTGACGGCAGAACATTTGAAAATCTTTTATAAATAACGTGTTTAAATTAAATTGAGAATGGATGATTATTTTGAAAGTGCTTGGTGATTTTTCTATTGATAGGAATAACCATCCTTAGCTACGGAAAAAAGTTTCAGATTTTTCCGTCGAGCCATATATTTTATAAAAATTAAAACATTTTACTCAGTCACTCGGCGGCCCCTATACGGAAGAAAGCAGTACGCCAATAACATAATCAAATTAAAAAAAAAAATGCTGCTTGAATCTGTGGTACACGATGGCATTTGTAGCTAAGAAAAGCAACGGCTAAGTGGCGCCGTCTGTAGATTGTTCATGTTACTAACCAAACATGGGGAATTTCAATAAAAATTACCATAATATACATTTTTTTCTCAGATTTTGGAATTATTGGGTTATTTCTACTCCGAATCAAAAACACTACTGAAAGTTATATGTATGGTAATTTTAATGAAATCCCAAATAGGTGGTTTAGTACCAACAACAATCTACAGACGGCGCCACTTAGCCGTTTATTTTGCTTGTTTTAGCTTCCGAGTGCGGTGCTATCAATCAATGTAATATAATATAATATATAATATAAGTTCTATGTATTCATTCACTTTTCTTGTTATATAATTAGCATGTGTGGCTTGTCTGTAAGTGTTAATTATGAGATTAAATAAATAAATAAATAAATAAAAATAAATAAAAATGTCAGTGACAAATGTCATTGTGTACCACAGATTCAAGCAGCATTTTTTTTTTTAAATTTGTTTATGTCATTGGCGTACTGCTTACTTCCGTATAGGGGCCGCCGAGTGACTGAGAAAAATGTTTTTATTTTTATAAAATATATGGCTCGACGGAAAAATCTGAAACTTTTTTCCGTAGCTAAGGATGGTTATTCCTATCAATAGAAAAATCACCAAGCACTTTTAAATTAATCATCCATTCCCAATTGTATTGTTTTATTTGATCCACGAACATTCTACCTTCGTACGTTTGAAAGTCAAATCCAGCAAATTATGACCTATTAAGTGTCACTTTTTTTGTATTATTCTGCAAGTTTAGAGACTGGCAAAGTGTTTAAAATTACTTATGGTCTTTGAATTCTGAGATTTTTAGTTTTTTTTTAATTACAAAATCAAACTTCGATTTGCTCAAAGGTAAAATTTTCACTTTCGGTCAATTTTGTTGTAACTTGGCTCAAGGTTGGGAAGCTGATTATTTTACGTGTGAAAGTGCAGTTTGTGAGGATAATGTCATAAAAAAAACACTCAAAAAAAACGTAACCAAAAAAAGTTACATGATGATAAACTGCTCGGCCCGAAAATTCTTGAAAAAATCTTTAAAAATTAATTACTCGAAAACTACAAAAAATCGGCCAACATACATGGGATATATTCGGATAGCCCCGGATGTGAGGCATCTAAATTTTTTTTTTAGACGTCAGTGTTTGGACCATCCTGTATGTAGTTAGTATTGTGTTACAGATAGACAGTTTATTTTTATTACTAGGAATAATAACTTAAATAGCTCACCTGTACACTTTTTAAACCATACGCTAGGAATATTTGGTCGTCTCCTAGATTTGGGTCATGCGGCATAGAAACTGGAATGTCAAATCCCCTGTACATGCGATTGTCACCAATATAGGGTGGACTTGTAAAAATAAAGTTTACAATTGATTTCTTTCGTCGTTCGAGAGGCTCTATGTTAGATTCGCTAGTTTCAGAAATGTGAGTGTCTGTTACCGAAGGTATATCATCATTGGCTATTGTGGATTGCTCAGTGGTACCAGTTTCTGCAAATTGCGTGGTAAAGGTAACCAAAGGTAAGTTTGTGTTGTCACTTGCAATCGGCCCAGTACTGATGTCAGATGACGAAGTGGACGTCGTCAAAACTTGGTTACTAATTGACAAAGCCTGAACTTCTTCATTACCAGCACTGGTAGGAGATGCAGCCATTGAAGGTGTATTTATTATTGTAGTGATTGATTTTAATGTTTCAGTTGTGACTGCCGCACTCGTGGTTTCTATTGTAGAAACTGTGCTGTGAACATTGTTGGGAGATGTTACATCCTTCCTGGTAAATAGTGCGTCGGTAATACTAAAAACGTTGATGTTTCCAATATTTGCAGTCGTCGGAGCCGCTGTTGGCATTCGGGTATCAATATCATTGAACGTCTCGGCATTGGGATTGGCGGTGGTTTCTTCCCTGGTTGGGGCAGTGACTGTCTCCTCACGGCCCTCTGTACTGGGCGATGTCGTCACCGTGCTTACTACTTCTTCACCGTTACTTGATGTGGATGTTTCGTTTGTCCCATTTCTTGCAGGAAACGATGGTAACTGGTCGTTTTCCAAATCGAATCCATAAAATCTTAGTATTTTTTTATAATTTTCGTTAAATGTTACGTTATCGTTATTTAATGCCAAACCCGCAAGAAAACCTTCTTCCGGGATAAAATAAGTCTGAAAATATAAAAATGATCATAAGTAGGTAGGTACGTACAGTGCAAGAACTGTAATCGCGTGCCACTGTTAGACGGAGAGCTAGCTACGGAAATAGGTATACTATTTATAGAGCAACAAAATCCCTCTAGTGAGCTTTTGAGCGGTGGGTGTGAGAGTGGATGGGCAACAAAGGGGGGAGGGGGCTGGAAGGGCAATTGAAGGTGTGCAATTTATAGAGCTCTGAGTTTGGTGTGATATAATAACTAATTATATATTTAACTAATTCGAACATAACATTGCCAGGCGTATTAATTGGAGGAAAAGTAGTGCCAGGTAACGTCCTAGGTGCGGGAAAAAGTGCCAAAGTCACCCACCGCTGAAAAGCTGCCAGGCGCTCGAATTAATTAATAATGATAGTATGGCATACCTACTAACTAGGGGGATTTTGTTGCTCTATAAATTGTATACCAATTTCCGTAGTTCCGTACTAGCTCTTAGAGTATGTGGAACCTTTCCACTGCTCGTAAACGTATCTGCTGCTAATCATATCAATGCG
This sequence comes from Pandemis cinnamomeana, assembly GCA_932294345.1. Taxonomy (NCBI): domain Eukaryota; kingdom Metazoa; phylum Arthropoda; class Insecta; order Lepidoptera; family Tortricidae; genus Pandemis; species Pandemis cinnamomeana. The sequence goes on from OW028702.1 coordinate 14,262,510, forward strand.
GTCGTAATGACATAAATAAACAGTACACCTGCCAAAGAAATTATCACGAAAATTTATGAAAAAAAGGTTTCACTGAAGTACGTGATTCAATTTGTTCGACCGCACCTACCTTAAGCTGGCTAAGTTCGCTCGGCGGCGGCACGCCGGCGCGGCGTGGACCTCTACATGAGTGTCATTTTTGGGTAATTTGAGGGTGCTGAATTAGAAAATGGCCTCCATTTTGAAATCCAAGACGGCGAAAGTGATTTTTTTAGTCGTACTGAGAATGATTCAAAAATTTAAATCGGGTGTCAAAACCTTTTGACAAAAGAAATCTAAAAAAAACCAATGATATCGTATTGTTCGGGCGGAAATGCGGTATCGAAACGCACCTGATTAGATAAAAAAAAAGTGAGCGGTCACTTTGACATTTGATATCAACATATGATTACGAACCTATATATATATATTTTTTTTTTTTTTTTTTTTTTTTAATTAAAATTTATTTATTAATATACAAACCATTAAAAACTAAACAATAGTAAGGATCACTAAAACTACGAAAGTTGATTAAAAGTAAATTATGTTATAAATTATTAAAAATTGTTCCCCTGTTTCGTGCTTGGTTCAAAGGTTCCCATTATGCTGGCCGCGTTGCCTCTTTGTACTGCAACGGCAACCCTTTGAACCAGCCACCTATATATTAAAAAAACATATGATTATGTTACGTTATGATTAATATTTGTGAAAATCATGGCTGCCGAACATTAGGGTGTTGACCGGGATCAGCAGTGCAGACCTAACGGCCAGAGACATTTTCAGAGCTAACGGCCAACCTCCAGTAATGGAATGGCACTTTCAGAAGAAGAAGAATATTTGTCGATATGGGATCCTGTTTGACAGCATGCGTACAATTAAGCTCATATCAAATCTATGTGATTAATAAATGATAGTCTAATAGGGTAAGGTAGCCAACAATGAACCACCAAAAGTTTGTACCTCAATAAGTCAGTCGTAATGTGAACGTAGCTAATACAAAACTTTTTTCCAGAACATTTGTTGTTTTTCTGGCTTTAATTTTGCATCAATAGTTTTGGCTAAAACCCAATAGATAACAAGATATGTATATATTTTTTAAAGATAAAAAATGGCTCACTGTGTACAACCTTAGATCTTTAATACTACGCAACGGATTTTGATGCGGTTTTTTTTAATAGATAGAGTGATTCAAGAGAAAGGTTTATATGTATTATTCTACGCAGAGTACAGGCTGAACCGGTGCTAGGTATTCAATGAACCGGCTAAGTACACAGTGAAGACACAGACATTGCGTAGGTTCCGTTTAAATAAAAGCTCCGTAAGCAAATCAAATAAGGAAAATATAAGGCCATTTAATAAAACATAACATTCATGAGGTGAAAAACTTAAATTGTTTTTATCATACGGCATTAAACCAACGTAATCATCACAATATTTTACATCACATATCAATTTAAGTCTTGGACTTCAAAAATACACAAGATATATTAGTTTTAGTGTCGTATCACAATTTTCGTACTATCTAATCATCTAACAATATAAACCAGTAATAACTAAGTAATACAAACTCTTAAACATGGCAAAAGTTATACTAACTAACTGGACTAACTAGAGATCTTTATAACAGTCAACCTTTTATCAAATAGTTTCAGTCTGCAGTTGTACATGTGTATGTAATATTAAAACTAAAATTAACTCTAGTTTATCATTCAAAACAGAAACAGAATATAAATTTGTTATAAAAATAAAATGGAAAGTGTAAAAGAGACAGGTTGACTGGAAATTGATATGTCATTTGACGACGCCTGGTACCATCTATTTTGGGCTTTGGTAATTTATATTTGACATCTTTCTTTTTCATGCCCGTCATATCCGGTTCAAGAGCTCCAGCAAACTTAAAATACACTTTACTTATTAGCTTTAAATATGAAACGTAATGATCAAAACCTGTTTCATCATTCTCTTCCAAGATTTTAACCACATAGTGGTATTTATTCTTCCTCTCTGTTTCAATCAAGACAATCACATAGTCCTCCACTTTTGGGTTTCTTGGTACAGTCAAAGGCAAAGATATATATGCAAGTAATGTGAAAGAAAATAAGTAATCATATAAAGTTAAAAAGATATATACTCATTCAAATGGTAATAAATATGCAAACTACACTGGCAACATAAATATGTACCTGGCAAGTCCAAAAACTTGTATACAATCAAAGTTCCATTATTAGTATCCTGCAAATAATGCAAAATATTTTAGTCATACTTATGTCATTAAATATAGATTCAGTAATTGCCACGAAAATATGTATACAAAATGTAATCTGCGAATATCAACTTTACGGCCTAGTCACACGAAACAAATTTGTAAAGTATGTTTTGTCAATTCACGAAAACAGTACAGACTTGTCATTGCATAATGTTTGTCGCATGTTTTGACCTGTCACCACGACGTTATCAATCGGCATGTTTAACAGATTCAGATTTCGTTGATTTTGACAAAAATAAATATATACCCAAAGTATCGAAATATGTATACATAAACTCAAGAAGGCTTGTGTTATGGGTACTAGTTACGAGTAGATGACGATATACATACTTATATAAATAAATACATACTTAAATATATAGAACATCCATGACCCAAGCACAAAATATTCGAGTTGATCACACAAACATTGCCCTGGCCGGGTTTCGAACCCAGGACCTTACTCAGAAGGCGGTTGCTTCACCACTGAGCCATCCGTGTCGTCAATATCAAATCATACAGTAATTGGCGATTTACGCTATTTTCTATTTTTTATTTATTTAATAAAAGGCAAAGTATGCTTAAAAGAACTGAATAATAAAGAAAACCACTCCTTAAACTTCAGACAAAGTGCATAGAGAGTAATATTTTCTATTGTACGTTATTATTAACATGTTTAATATTTCTTACTGTGATGCCTAATTCGGCAGCAGAGCTATATCAGGCACGGATATACCTTCCTCGCATAAGGCAACAATGATTGCTTATACGATACATTTTCTCCTTCAAAATTAATGAAAAGCCGCAAGAAAAACCATAAGAAACGGTAAGTCAAATGGAATTAAAAAATCTATAAGTGACACAATGTCATGACACATGCACATGCACAAATCACGTCTTTATCCCTTACGGGCTAGACAGAGTCTATGGTAACAGGTACCCACAGGCCACATTTAGCAAGATTGTGGGCACATGACATGATTTAAAATAAATAGAGTAATTATCAGTTAAAGCGTTTGGAATAGCAGTTGTTGTATACGACTTGAAGCTTCAAGTGGCTGGCTGGTTACATTAGGATTACAGAGTTCGATGTTACGCAAATACGTTCATATGCTCCTGACAATAGAGTTGTGTTAATAGAATTTTGGATTGTTTACATATTTTTGGTTAAATAGTGTATACATATTTTTGAACTTTACTGTGTTTCTAAGTTTATGGCCTAATACACGAGGATATATAATTGCAAATGATGTATACATAGTTATCTCTCAAATCATGTATACTAATTTATGTACTTTTATATGTTGCCAAATTTATGACCATTTAGATGACCATGCTTTTTGTCACTCTGTGGTGTATACATAATATCTTTGCCCTTGACTGTACAGGTGGAAAGTTACTATCGATTATTATTTCATCTTCATCGGTTTCACTGGCCAACTGTTCACCTCCAGAAGACTGCCCACGTTCCTGAAAAACGTCTACTTCACTTGTATCATCAGCAGCAGCATTTTGCAACTTTTTTTGCGAACTTTGATCTTCCTTTTCGCTAATTCCTTTTTCGGGGGTATCAGTCGCTATCATACTTTTTCTCAAAGTTCGGCGATTTCTTGTGTTCTTCCGTGGGCCCGCTTTAAGCGGAGGTCTTAACATTTGGGGTGTGATTAATGCTTTAGAAGGTCCTGCTTGCTGTGGACTGTTTTCTGCAGAAATTATTATGGATGTATTATGTTGCTGTGGAGATGACGGACCTGGAACTTGGTTAGATATTGCGTCTGGCGTTGGCCGCAAAGATGCCTCGCTGCCCTGAGTTGGCTGTGACGCTAAAGCGTTTGCTATTGAAAGATCGTGATTTAATTACGATGTTTCAACTTCTTAAATAATTGAAAGGCATGCTTGGATCGATTCCAAGGATTCAGATCTTTCTGTCTCTAATTTAATTTCGTTGTTTTCCTTGCCCGGGTCTGGTCTATCTGTGACAGAACTAGGAAAAAATCTTCATCCGTAAAAATCGATTCGTCAAATGGATAAATGCCACATTTTTTGAAAGCATTTGTAATGTTGAGAGGTGTCATTGCTTTCAAATATGGCTGTCCCACACATTCGGCAATGTGGTAGATAGTAACTGCTTGACCTGGATTTCGCAGTAGCCAGGAATCGATGGCAGAGTTATAATAAGTTTTGAAGGGACCGTTTAAGCCAACGTCTAATGGTTGAAGTTTTGCAGTGGTATGGGGAGGCAATGTAAGTACAGTTACTCCAGAAGATTTAGCCAGGTTTAATGTTTCTAAAGATACATGGCTTTCGTGATTATCCATTATTAAGAGCCCTGGGTTATCTTTAGTGGCGGAAGTATGCTTGATGAAATGTTTCATCACATCAACAAATATTTCTGCATTCATCCAACCCGTAGGTGTGGCTAAGCCAAGTGTAGCAGGAGGAGAATTTTTTTCGTAGAAAAACCATTGCGGGAGGTAAAGCTTGTCCGGTGGCGGATAGGGTGAAGTCACCAAAAGTTGAACGATTAAGCGACTACCCCTCCTTTGAAACCTTTTTTCGAAGTGTTGTAAGCCATGTATGATAGTGATTTTTTTTTATAACGCTAAGCACATAGTCGACTTTGCATTTTACGACTTAAAACCCTTATATTACAAACGGATCTATACAAAAAAAATATGTTTGCCAAAATAAGGCAAATTCCCCTAAAGTTGAACGCTGTGCCCTATTTATGAACGAATTGACCCCAAAAGATGAACTAATATATTGATAGTAAACTGTCTACCCCGTAAGGGATGATAACGTGATTTATGTATGTATGTATAATCTTACTTGATCAGTAGATTTATCAGATCACCTAGAACTTTGCCATCATAGGCAAAGTTGACGGTTGCTTCGCTCGAATTTGGCCCAGCGGCCATATAAAATAAAATTTCAAATAAAATTTTACGATCTCAAGGGTACCTTTGTATCTATATTGAATATTCTAAATTAATTAATTATAGTTATAAGTTACACTAAAAGCATTTTTTTGACCTTATAAAAATGTTCACTTAAATACCCTACCCCAAACATGAACGACAAAATGTTGTTACTTCAAGTTTTGGCCAAGAAATCTATAAGATGAACTAATTAAATCGATTCAATGTTCATCTACTTGAATAGAAACCAAAAGTTGAACCAGTAGCATTTCTTCGTTCAAGTTTAGGGCATTAAATAATAGTTGAACAGTGGCGATTCCCATACAACAAAAATATCAAAAATCTTCCCCTTAGGAACAAAATATTTTGTTCAACTTTTAGTTAAAAAATCTACGATAGGTATACAATTAATTTGAGCCATAAACGGTGCGGTGCATCTATCATTTTCGTGCGATTTTATAAATGCATTTGAAAAAAGACCACTTTGCCCATTAGTTGAACACCGTTCAACTATTAGCTCATACCTCTGATTTTGGAACCATTACTTGAACAGCGATTATATCATTAAATAATATAAAAAACAAATTTATTTATTTACGTAAATATTAAAGACATAGTCAAGAATACATACCAAGCATAAAAATGTTAGTCAATGCATTATTCAATTTTATATGCTATTAAAAGCTTAAAATGTGAAGGTCTTACCTTAAGAAGGATTTCATACAACTGGCACTTTTGCCGGGAACCCGAGACGCGGCGACCGCTCACATTCGCGTGGGTGACACAATTGTCATGGAATTACATTTTTCTCATCGGCTAAGTGTTATAGCATTATAAAAAAATATTCCCGAATGTCTAAAATGGGCCACGATTTAATTATTACAGTTTTTAGGCCAAACGTTCAACTTCTGGGTGTTGTTCATCTTTTGGGTCCACTACCCTACTATGTAACATGTTGTTACTAATATACCCCTTTCACCGCTTATTACTTTACAAACGCTGCTTCCTTTTGGTGCTAAGACTGTTTCATCTAAGTTATAAATTCGAGTGCCGTCGCCAAACTTCGCATGTGGCTGCAAAGCGACCTTCGAATTCTTAAAAAACTTTTCAACGTTCACCTTGTTCAGCTGTGGGACGTGCAATACTGCAAGGTTCTGGTTTCTTGAGGCTTATATTGGTGTGTCGTTTTTTGAATGATCGCAACCAATCTTTCCCAGCTATTCCATTCTGAGCCCAAGTCTTCGAACATTTTATGATATTTGCAACCCCCATCTGGTATGCCAATTGCCGAGTCTCCTTTGCAGTAAGGCCATAAAAAATAGTGCACATTCCTTGATACACATACATACATACATACATAAATCACGTCTTTATCCCTTACGGGGTAGACAGAGCCTAAGGTGACAAGACCTAAAGACCACGTTTAGCATGATCGTGGGCGTATGGATGGAAAGGGGGAATCAAAACAGTGATGGGTTGCTTTGCTAGCCACATCGCCTATATAACATGACCCCTAAGATTTTCACCCAATCCCTCTATGGGCTTTTACCATCTGCGCGGGTAGAGAAGTAACTGGTACATTCTATGTTTTTTCTTTGCTCCCTTTCCTTTCCTCTTCTTTCTCTTTCTTTTTTCTTTCTTTCTTTTCTTTCCTTTTTTCTTTTTTTTTTTGCTTTCCTTGATATAATTTATTCAGCGTGTCTGTGCGGGGATTACAGTTTGGCAACGTCGCATTTTCGAATAAAAACGTTGGTTCAGTGTGTGCTACTGGATCATTGTTGGCTACCTTACCTTAAGTCTAACCGTCATCATGGATCGAAAAATAATGTCAAATTCACACTAAAAACCCGAAACGACTAAAAAAACACGTTTGCCATCTTGGTTTTCAAAATTCGCCATAGTTTTTTTTCAATGTCGCAAGTAGGTATGGTTACAGAGTCCATACATTTAAAATGTTAGAGCAGTGGACAATAATGATTTGAGAAAGTAAACTTTTTGGTCTATCTTGCTGTTGAACTGATCTTGCTGTTGTTCACTGTTCACTGGCTATCAGTGCGAAAAAAAGACCAGTAATTTCAAAACCGCGCTGTCACTACCTGAAATGTTGTTGTGTGCGTGACTTCAACTTGTTATTTTATCAGCCATTTTGACGTTGCGCGAATGTAAGAATGGGCAAAGAAAATTTGACTCAGATCCGACGTCGGCAAGCGCCTGATTGCGACTGGCGGGGCGGCGTGTCGTCAAACCGCTGGGCAGTGGTCAAGTTTTGGAGTAATAAATATGAATTTAAAAAATATACAACATCAGTTGAAAACCGAGATAAAAGTAGTCGATTAGACTTTTATTTTAGCCTTATTTCCGGAATTTATATGATGGAATAAAGTACATCCATCGTGTAACCAAATTATTAGCAAATTTTTTAGAGGCTATCCTTAGCTATAACGTAAAGGTATTTTTGGCAAGACCGTCATTTAACAGTAAATATCTAAACTATTGGATCTAGCAACCTCCGATTCAGTCTCCCGTGGGATACCTACCGCGCCTTAATGTCTGTCTGGCTTTGTAATAAGCAATATAAGATGACCACACACTGCCTAAATTTTTCTTAGAGGCAGGGCTCTGCTAACACTGGATTTTTATTCGGAGCCGAATTTGTACGGGATCCTCAGTGCGCGAGTCCGATTCGCCGCTCTTGGCCGATTTTAAATGTGTTTTTTATTATCAGAGAGAAGATTCTTGAAATAATATTTTATCCCATCAAAAACGTAAATGTGAAATGATAGTCAAGTTCAATACCTAACTATTAAAGATATGAATTGTCATTAACTATATGTAAATTGGGTGCCAAGTTCCGAGTAGAAAATCCTGGATTTAAATTAAATATTATAGCCTGTAAGGGGGCGTCCATTAATAATGTGAGGTATTTAGGAGGGGGGAGGGGGTCGAGCCGAATCTTACTAAATCTCACTTGGGGGAGAGGGGGGTCTTGGCAAATATTACGTAATTTTTTTTTAGCAGAAAATGGTGTAAAACTGCGTGAAAATTAAGTTAAATTAAAGTTGAACGAAAATAAAAACGTATTATATCTTGAATAAAATATGACAAAATCTGACACAATTATATTTGTCATATTATCCGAACGCCACGGAGCAGCACAGTAGCAGCGTAAAAGCAGAGTAGGTGCCTGACAGCGACGCACGGACAGGTTTAAGAAGGTATCTATTTATTATTTAATTTGATCACTGTAATTTAAGATTACACCAATATTTGCAAATACTAGTTCTTGCTAGTCTTAATTAAAAGTAATTAAACAAATTGTGTTATACGTGAGATTGGAGTGGGGGGGGGGGGGGGTCGAGAAAAATCATACGACATCTCACCAAGGGGGGAGGGGGGGTCAAAAAATCCTTAAAAATGCCTCACTTAATTAATGGACGCCGGGCCCTAAGCAAAAATCTGCCTGGAGAGAGATAACATGTCTACTGTGACACTCCCCACAATTGAATAACTTTACTTTGCCATCTCCGCGATATAGTGAAGTCAGGTCATGGAAAACGCAATTTAATCTATCTATCTATCCATCTAATTCCTTTAAACGAGCAATTCCTTTATGTATGTACATATATATACCTATACTCGGAAGCAAAAAAACCGGGTCACTTCCCGTATAAAGTTGTATGAAAATATATATAATCTAATTCTCGGAAACGGCTCCAACGATTTTCATGAAATTTTGTAGGTATGCAGGGGGTTTCTATAAATCGATCTAGCTAGGTTTGATTTTTAGAGAACGTACTTATCTAAAATAACCGTCATCCAGGTACTATGTGTGGCACGGTAATTAAAAAAGAGCAGATTGCCGGCCTGGGCCTGCAAATCCTGCAATGTTCTATGAAATGTCATTAAAGATCTGTCTGTCGTCTAATCGCACCTAAAACGTGACACTAACATCAATATTTCATAGCATGTTTGAGAATTAATGTATAAATTTATTCTCGCAACAAATGTCTTTCAAATACTTAATATGAGAATGGTTGTTTACAGCTGTTACGTTTACGTTTTCCGTACTAAGTGAGACGCGCTTACGCTGTCAAAAACTTATTCTCGAGGCTCTAGCCATTTCCTATGATCTAATATTCTAAAAGTAGGTTAGTACTCACTTTTAGCGTGCGATGGATGTCCCTGAAACCTACTCTCATAATGTTGCGGTTCCACGGCAGTTGCATTCCTCGTTGAATCTGGTATGAACTTTCGCCATCCACTCCCTCATACAACGCCACTAATATACCCATTAGCCCATAAGGAGAAAATGCTATGTTGTTATCGTTTAAAAAATTATGCTCTGCTAACACTTTCAAACCAAATTCGTTCGTTACATCCACCATATGCGATAAAGGCGTTCTACCGGTGTCCCATGACTTAATTTCCATCGGGCTTCCGTAGTCCGTGCCGGCGTGGACGAGCACGAAGGACAAGACGGCCGGCAGAAGCGCCAACGTAACGCGTGCGCACGGTCGCATGGTGCTTTCAGTTCTGGCTGGGTGGGCCGTCGGGCCTCATGCTTCCAACGCCGACCACGCTACGCTGACCGCGGCTCTGCCACCCGCGCGCCCTAGCCTAATCTTCGTGTCTAATTGCCATTCAAACCCAAAATTTGTCGGTTAACGCCCTCTACGTTTTTGTAAGTCTTATGAATAATATGATAATTTCATACGTCATCAATAATAGTGGATTCTACACAAAGGAGATAATGCACTATATTATATCAAGGGCGCGATATTGAAGCCTGCGCAACGAAGGTGTCTAGATTTCATTCCCAAGCGGCAGCAAGGGTGTTTTGAGTTAATCCCGCGCATAGCGAAGGAATTAAGATTGAGCCCTGAGAGGAGTGAAGCATTTAAGCGCACCCAAGACATAAACAGTTTTATCGCCGAGGAGTTTAGGTACTCTACTTTTCTCACCTTTGGCGTGACAATAAAAACCAAGGCAACTAGAAAAAAAAAAAAAACAACAGTAAAACAAAATCTAAGGTTATTAAAAGAGCAGGTACCTATATTTTATCTTTACATAAAAAAAAAACACTTAGGTACGTCAAACGTGAGGTAGGGATAACATAGCCGAAAAAATCCAAATACAAATCCTCATCTTGACCTGTGCTCGGCGCTACGCTGCGATCACGCCTCTTTCCTCTCTCGTGTACGTGGGGTGTACCCCAACCTAGCTACTGAGTGGGCTTGAGTTTCAGGCGAAGATAAAGTACACAAAATTTAAATTTCACCCGGGTACGAGATGACCCAGCCTCATGCTCGCCGTGTTAACATTAAGTAGTTATGAGTTGATGATGCCATGAGGCCTACTTTTTTTGTATGTTTTAGAAACTAGCTCCTTGTATTAAGCCATTACAGGAATATCATAAGTTCATTTTTTTTTTTTTTCATCCGGTTGGTCCGAGTGTTTTTTTTTTTGTTATAAATATATGTTACAGAATATTAGTTTATGCATAAAATAACAAAAATCTGTGGGTATCACTGTTTCAGAAACAAAACAATCTAAATATAAAGCCAATTATTTATAGTATTTTATGCAACAGTTGTATAAGAGGGGTCAAAAAAGGCAAGTGGTGTGTGTGGGCAACGATGTGAACGTAGCGAACATCGTAAGAAAATATGCCGCGAGCTTTTTTTGAATTAATTATACAACGTTGCATAGTTACAATACTTTTTCTACGACTTCTTTAAAATTATCATCATCATCGTCATCATTAACAGCTAAAAGGTGTTCACCGGTTGGACCCGGGCCTATGTACCTACTGTAAATAAAATATAAATAATGCCAAATTCGGGCTCAGAGCCACCAAATTAGCCGAAAATGACACCCAATTACCATTTTTTTGTCAATGTTAAAATGTCATCCGCCATCTTGGATTCATAAAATTATGCCAAATTCGTGCTCAGAGCCACCAAATTCCCCGAAAACGATACCCATCAACATTTTTGTGTCAAAGTGTCAAAGTGTCACCCGACATCTTGGACACAAAATATTAATCCAAATTCGTGATCAGAGCCACCAAATTACTCGAAAACGATACCAATCAACATTTTTATTTAAAAAATTGTCATAATGTCATCCGCTGTCTTGAATCCAAAAAATTATGCCAATTTTGAGCTCAGAGCCAACAAATTACCTGAAAACTACACCCATCACCATTTTCGTTAAAAGTGTCAAATTATGTCCACCATCTTGGATCCTAAACATTAACTGTCACATTGAAATATACTGAAATATAGAATATTTTGAAATATTTTATCTTGTTTGCTTTCTAAATAAATACCTACCACCGTATTTGGTCCTGAACGACTGAATGGTTTTGACCATAGCCGGTCTGAATGGACAAATAAAAAAAACTCATTGGCAGTAAAAGTTTTACCTACCTACGTAACGACGGAGCACTTTTAGAGCGACATAAGCCAACGCGTGCTTTTAGAGGGAATAGACAATATAAACTTATCCAAAGTCTTACTATGAGTGTTCCTGTTCTTATAGTGGTGCTCGTGATTACATAAATCATATACAGTGTCTCATTGAAATCGGTCAGTATGGGAAAGTCTGAAACTATAAGACATACGAAGATCTGTTCTTAGGAACCATGTCATCGATTTTAATAACAAGAAAAACTGCGTTCATACATTTAAAAAAAAACCTGTACTCAGCTCGGGAATCGAACCCGGTTGTTTCGAAAAAATAAACTTACACTACCTATTTCTATTTAGATATCGATTGAGTAGGTCTTAAGCAGTAAATGGCTCTATGAAACATGATGTCTAAAATGATTAAAACGCATTGTTTTCACATACTTTAATTTATTTTAGTAGGTGTTCGAAGTGACCACCGTTTTTTTCAACACGTTTAGGTGACGTTATAATGTCATTTTGTATCTTCATGTGGTGAATTGGTGTTAAAATTGACTCTATGGCTGCTTTTAGGTCTTCAACGGTGTCATAGCTTGTTTTGTATACTTCACCCATAACGTGACCCCAGAAGAAATAGTTAGAGGCGTTAAATCGGGCTACCTTGCGGACCATTTCATAGGGATCGCCATTTTTGGGAAAAAATCTCATTTTAAGTCTCTAGCTATGCGACTATTGACACCAGCAAAGAGGTACCAACAACCATAGATACAATTTTACATGCCTGAACTTGTTGAATATTGTAACGGTGGTCACAACTAACACCTACTAAAATAAATTAAAGTATATGAAAACAATGCAGTTTATTAATTTTAGACATCATGTTTCATAGAGCTTTTTTTCCTACTGCTTAAGACCTACACAATCGATATCTAAATAGAAATAGTATAGCGTAAGTTTATTTTTTCAAAACAACCGGGTTCGATTCCCGAGCTGAGTACAGGATTTTTTCAAATATAGATATGAATGCAGTTTTTCTTGTTATTAAAATCGATGAAATGGTTTCTAAGAACAGATCTTTGTAGGTATGTCTTATACTTTCAGACTTTCCAATACTGACCGATTTCAATGAGACAGCCTGTATATTATAGTACAGGAGTAGAAAAATAGTTAAAAAAGATTTCGACTTTCATATTTTTTTGGCATTTAATGTTACATAATTATAACCAAATTTCAGTTATTTTTTTATTTTCTCTAATAATAGCTCATTAAAATGATAATGAATTTAATGTCTGGGGCTGATTCTATCCGGTTATAGGTACCCTTTTACCTCTTTTTAATATAAGTTTTATAAATGTTTAGTACACCTACTGGCTTCTGTCCACGACTTCTTCCGCGTGGAATTAGCAATTGACTTGTTTTTCGCTATCCCATGGGAACTATGCAATTTTCCGGAATAAAAAATAGCCGATTAGTCTAGCCGACAAGTTCAAAATGGTCTAAAATAGAGATACTGCTCTTAAAATTATGTGCGATAGCTCATTGGATGCGGTATGACGCCTAGAAAATTGTGCTAAAAGAGTGTATTAATTAACACATAAAAAATTAAAGATGAAAAAAAGGCATTTGGTTTTGGCAAAAAAAAATACAATACAATACAATACGATAACTCTTTATTGAACACTACATATAACAACCAAAACAGAAAAAAGGTATACAGAATATTACAAGGTAACAATAGTAAATATTTATTATTTAAAAATCGTAATTAACAAAAAAAAAATATATTTTTAACGATCCCATTGTTTATTAACTTATCAATTTGTGATAAACAAATTTTTAATTTTGTTATATTTTTTTTCTTAAGCTTCTAAAAATCCAAAAACAACTATTTATAACAAAGTATATAAAAAAAAATATTTTGAATTATTTTTAATTTTTTATTGTAAATATTTTTTTATATATTTTGTTTATTTAAGTAAAATTTCCAACGGGGATAAGTTCTTTGAAGTGTTCCAAATACACTATAATGTTTTCAAATTTTTAAAACAATATTCAATAACTTAAAAAAATTAATCAATGTGTCGTAGCGCGGAGTCCCATTCTCAGCTTTAAATTAAAATGATAAATAATGGAGATAGAGTTCCGGAAGCTAGAAGTTTTTTATTGGAAATTTCCTCCTCTTTAAGACTCTTTCTTTGAAATTTCTTAAATATGAATAGTCTATGAAATATTGGCGAAAAACCAAATGCCTTTTTTTTCATCTTTACAATACAATACAATACAATACAAATACTCTTTATTGAACACCACAAATCAGTACAAAACAATACAGAAACAAAGAACAAAGTAGACAATAGGCGGTCTTATCGCTTAATAGCGATCTCTTCCAGACAACATCTTTAATTGTTTATAACTTTAAAAAATTTTTATGTGCTTATAAAACACATAATGCTTTTAGCACAATTTTCTAGGCGTCATTCCGCATCCAATGAGCTATCGCACATAATTTTAAAAGCAGTAGATATCTCTATTTTAGACCATTTTGAACTTGTCGGCTAGACTATATAACCAGCCCGGTGACTTTCTCAATTGATTAGTAAAGTTTGCATCAAAACCCGTTCAGCCGTTTTCACGTCATGTGCTCGCGAATTTACATATAAACCGACACAGACCAAAAGTCTAAAAAATGTTGGAACGTGTTCTGTTATCGACTCTAAGTATTCCCAGCCAAATTTTTTTATATAATAACATCTTTCATGTAGACTTTCGACCCTCTTCAGGTTTATTATATGTATGTATAGATACTAGCTTTTCCCCGCGACTTCGTCAGCGTAGACTTAATTTATTATTAGTATAATTAATTTTGGTCGACGATGTCGGGGACCCTCGTAGGCGAGGCAACCAGTTGGGTCAAACCGTAGGCCAAAGCGAAATCATGCACAGATCTCCCCGCATGGTCAGTTATACGCGACCCCAGCCAATTGGCCTGATGAGCATTAAAATCGCCCAAAATGATAATTTCGGCGGAGGGGATCTGTTGAAGGAGGGAATCTGCCACCGATTAGAGGTGCTCGATGAGTTTCGGCATCTCCACTATGGGACCTGTAGAGGCAGGCGTAGATGCGAGGATGGTCGTCACTGTCTACGCGTAGCCAGATATCTCAAGGCTGCTGAGGCGACGGACGCGCATATCCTGTCTGACATAGGCACAGACCCCAGCGCGGGGCACAAAAGAGTGCTCCACGTTGTAGCCCGGGTAGCGCAGGTACGAGATGTCAGAAGGGGAGGATATCTGAGTCTCAGTAAGAAATAACAGGGCTGGCTTCGCAGTCTCGAGGTGGTGATGGACAGGTTTGAGTGGATTCCCGTTATGTTGCAGAAGTCTGAGGGACGGAGGGGATGCCGGTGGTGTCCGTCTTTTTCTGCCCCTGCAACCAGCATCGAGCGGGATTCTGCCCACCCCAAAATACGAAGGGCAGCCTGAGCGCGTACGGTCAGGGGGGGATTCTCCTCCACTGGAGGTGGCGGTACCCCCTTGGGGTATAATTATTTGAATTTCCGCTGCCATACCGATATAAGGGAGGGGGGAGGGGGAGGAGGGGGAGGCCTTCGGCGCTCACACTCAACGGACGAAACACAACAGCAACGACTACTGCTATTTCACGCCGATATTCTGTGTGAGGGTGGTATTACACCGGGTGAGCCGGCCCAGTTCGTGCTGCTACGCAGCATGGCTCTACCACTCGTTTAAATATATTCCACTAATTTGACAATTTTCGAAGTAGGAGGGTTACAAACTTGTAAAAAAAACGTCATCTCGACTTTCTCGAGCGTGGGTAATTTTTATTTTATTTTGAAGGAAACATTTCAAGGACAACGAAAAATATATAATCTGACTAGCTGTTGCCCGCGACTTCGTCCGCGTGTGTTTTTGTGATACTTACCTACGGCTTTTCTCGATATCAAAATTATTATTATTATGACTATTAACTTCGTCACGTGAACCACTGAAAGTGTGTACGAAACTATACTTTTAGAATTACGTCATGAAAATAATAATTTGTGACACGGAATATTGAAAAAAAAACAGGTGTGAACTGGTTAATGACTCATCACATTTATTTATACCTTATTTTACAAAATAGTTTAATTTATAGTTTTGTTTATAGTTTCTTTATTCAAAAAAAGCTAAGTACAGTTTTAGTTACCTACATCACTATTAATTTCGCCGAACTATGACGCTTATTGGCGAATACTGCGCTCACTTTACCGATATTTTGTAACCTGATTAATTTAAAAAAATTAATATATTCTAATCAAATAATAGGTACATAAATGTTTACCTGTTTTTACCTTACGACTAACAATTCATTTACTAATCCGTTTTAATTAATATTTTGCAACTCAATTTTTTCTAGCAGAAGTTTTTTTATTTATTTTCTTGGTTTATGTAGGTAGCTACAGATTATTAACACTTATTATCTTTATCTACAAATTAATTACCTACAGAGGCCTTATACCATGACGTCGTAATGCCATTCAGTTAAGGTTCGCTCGCTGTCAGATTCATACTAAAAGCACAAACTTTTTTCACAATAAAATTCTGACATGTTCGTAGCGCAGACGTAAACGCGCCTTTTGATTTTGATTCTTTAGGCAAAGATATTAAGAGCATACAGCCAAGCGTTTCACGCCGCCCTCATAATATCAGGTTTTCAAATAAGAGTGCGTTCAAAAACCGAACGCGTTGTGAATAATAGCACATAAATAAAAACAAAGTAACGGTATTGCATATTGAACTTTAGGTGTTAGGTAAAGAACACAATTTAGGACGCCAATTTAGGTTGATTTAGGTTTGACGAAAATGTCTTCGTTGAAAAATACCTGTACAGCGTGTAATTATTATTTTTTTTGTCACAATTGACACAGTTTTCCAGCTTTATGTCTTATGTACATTCGTATCTATCAATTTTCTCCGTAGTATTATTTTGTTTGTAATTATTACCAACTACTTATACCGAGGAAAGCTGATTTTCTTGAGTTCCGCTATTTTGTGCGTAATCACCTCAAAAATTAAATTTCAAGAAAACTGAGAAATTATATTTACCTGTATTAAATTGGAAGTATTATTTAACAATTTTAAAAGGTTACACTTCATTGGTTTTTATTGTATAGGTGTATGAAGTTAATTAATTTTAAACACAAAACCCTCTTTTTTGCGCCTCTGGGTGACATTAAAAAAAATGCTAAAACAGGTATTTCCTTATTTTTATTACTAAGTATTTATTCTGAGTTTCATGATTCTAGAACAATATAATTTAATTTTTTCATACAAACTTTAACCCCCCTTTTTTCAAAAAAATCCAAAATTTCTGTAGCCTATATCCTATTCTGAATTTATTGAAATAGATTTGTGAACAATTCAACAATATCCGTTCAGTAGTTTTTACGTGATGCTCAGTCAAACAAACAAACAAACAAACAAACAAACAAACAAAAATTTTAAAAATGGTTTTAATATGTTCAGTTACCGATTTTAAGTCACCCTGGCCGGTTTTTTTTTTTAAATCTTCAATGTACAGATTTTTTGGTCTCAACGATTTTATTATATGTATAGACGATTTCCTTAAGCCGAAGTAAGAAAAAATAATCGATAAAGTTAAATGCGTGCAGCTATGCGATGCCTGTATTCCTCTCTCTGCGTTTCTATTCCTCTCTCACTCTTTCTCCATCTACTACTCTTTTACTCGGTGATAAAAAAAATATATAATTATTTTCTTATAAATACCTACTTAAAAAACATTCACTTTTGTGCATTTTAATATATTGTGTTTCGTTTGCTGTACCTATTGTGGCTTTTACTATCTGGAATTTTAAACTTACACTTTGTCGGTCCCTCGTTTAATGCTCCTCTCATCTACTCAAAGGTTAACTGGTAGAGATCCCTTGTAGGGATAAGTTCGCCTTTGTGCATATATTAATGTTAGTTTTATTTTTTTGTGAATTGTATCTGTTTCTTTATATTTGTACAATAAAGCATTTACTTACTTACTTACTTTTTTATTTGCATGTAGGGTTTGCAAGATCCGGACATTTTCAGGATCCGGATAATTTGGATATGTCAGTTTGTGAAATCCGGATATCCGGATATTTCGGATAATACGGATATTTTACAAAAAAAACAAAGTCATCATTTAAAATAGTATAATATAAAGAAGCGGTAAATCAACATGTTTGTAATCAAATAATTAACAAATATTGTTCTAACACGGCATTAAAATTATTCATTTTAGGACAAATTAACTTTTTTTCTAATAAAAACAGAAAACAGTAATCATATAAAAATAATCATCTTCTTAATACTCATAAACTCTCTTCATTTCACATCGATTTATAATTATGCTAGTGGGGTTTACAATAACTGTAACTTATCATTATAGCTTTTAAAGTTTTACAAAACAGAAAACAGAAGCACGGTAAAAAATATAGCACTAAAAATAAAAAATTGTGCTAAATTAAATCGTAATCGTTAATTACTTGTGCAATAAACTATTTGTAAATAAAATAATTATATCTCTCTTTCCTAAGTCCTTGAATTCGCTTTCTTTGTCCATTGTCACATTCTATGTTAAACTACTCGTAACAGTCGATGTAGGTGCACGAGAGCAGGATGCAGGAGCAGGAACCTAGAAAATATCAGAATAGGTTAAGTACAAAGTGAAGTGATTGAATTTATTTAGAAATATAATAGATAGTATGAAATTAAGGAAATACTTACAATTATGCCTTGTTCTAATCACTAATTTATTTTCAACTGCCAGTCTGCGGAATCTGCCCCTCACAACACCATACACGAATTACACGATCAAGCAACCAACTGAACTGACTGACTGACTTACAAATTCTAACATAAGACTAAACACAGTTCACGTTGGGAATACTGGGATCAGGACTAATCTTTTGTTTAATTGTAACGGTAAAATTTAAATGCAGGTGGTAGCAATCATTGTTACCATATCTCTGCTCGGCTCGGCTTTGGGGCCATAAACGGATTTTAAGCAATAGTGCAAGCAATATCAGTGCAATGCAATAAAGCTGCTAAGTGCGAGCGAGCGAGAGGCTCGATTGACAACAAGCGTAGTTAGTACTTTTTATCAGCTTATTGCATTAGTGCAAATTGGTCAACTTCTCAACTATAACGGCCATACATAGCAAAAAAATACACAATAATTTTGATAATTATTATATTATACACATTATGCGAAGCAAAATTAATACAATTAAATTCAATTTTACTTTATTAACACTACCCGAAAGATTCAAATTATCCGAATCCTTGAGGTTGTCAGATCCGGATATTACGGATCCAAAAATAGTGCGGATATCCGGATAATACGGATATCCGGATATCCGGATTGCAAACCCTATTTGCATGCTATTTCTTCAGCTTTTCAATTAGTTAAGTTCAACGATTAAAAATAATTTTTAAAAAATAATTTTAGTCAGATTAGGCGAATCCCTCTAGTCTAGATAATCGTTTGATTATGAGACAGCACGTGTAGGGCATTATAGACTACAGGCCCATGTCCAAAAAATGGATAGGTCATATATGAACCACCAGATGACGTATATAGGACGATATAAGATCATAAAATAATAAGATTCAGCATTCAGCACTATACCGTCACTTGTAAGCTGCCCAACTGAGTGCTGGTGAGAATTCAAAAGTGCAGGTAGAGTGAGTACATTTTCGACTGACTGACTTAACTATATATCAACGCACAGCCCAAACCACTGGACTTAAGAGACTTGAAATTTTGCACACAGATACCTTATACAGTGTAGGCATCCACTAAGGAAGGATTTTTGGAAATTCCTACGGGATAAGGAAAAAACGGGAACTATATATTCGACTCCGAGTGACGCTATCTCAGTAACTATAATAACTCATCATCATCAGCCTATATTAGTCCACTGCTGGACATAGGCCTCCCCTAATGAGCGCCATAGCGCCGTCTTCAGCTTGACGCATCCAGCATCTGCCTGCAGCCTTTCGCAGATCGTCATCCCACCTGGCCGGAGGGCGTCCTACACTTCATTTGTCGAGTCGCGGTCTCCACTCAAGAACACGTATAATAACTAAACTCTTCAAATTTGGCATAGAAGTAGGTGATTATAATAGTAAAATAATGTTTTAATGATTTTCGGAAATTCCCACGGGATAAAAACGAAAAAAAACGGGATTTATATATTCAGTTCTACGGGATCGATTTTTCGTTTTACTGGTCGTATGAAACTGAAATTTGGCCTTCAAGTTCCCTTGGGGAGTGTAGGGGAGCACTAAAAAAAGGATTTCCCGAAATTCCCACGGGAACGGGAAAAACGGGACTTTTCGTTTTACTGGTTGCAGAAAGCTGAAATTCGGCATGTACGTTGCTTCGGGAGTACAGAGGAGCATTAAGAGAGTACTTTCCAAAATTCCCACGAGAACGGGCAAAAAAATTGTTTATAAAGAAATACTGCGGTAGGCATAATATGGCTAGAAACTTGTAATTTGGCACACATATACCTTGAGTATCCTAGAGGTGCACTAAGAAGGTATTTTTCGAAATTCCCACGGGATAGGGAAAAAACGGGATTTTTTGTTTTACTGGTCGTAAGAAAGCTGAAATTTGGTAAGAGCCTTCCTTGATGAGTGTATGGGAGCACTAAGAAAGGATTTCCAGAAATTCCCACGAGAACGGGGAAAACGGGACTTTTCATTTTACTGGTTGCAGAAAGCTGAAATTCAGCATGTAGGTTGCTTCGGGAGTGTAGAGGAGCATTAAGAGAGTATTTTCCAAAATTCCCACGGGAACGGGAAAAATATTTGTTTACAAAGAAATACTGCGGTAGGCATAATATGGCTAGAAACTTGAAATTTGGCACACATATACCTTGAGTATCCTAGAGGTGCACTAAGAAGGTATTTTTCGAAATTCCCATGGGAACGGGAAAAACGGGACTTTTCGTTTTACTGGTTGCAGAAAGCTGAAATTCGGCATGTAGGTTGCTTCGGGAGTGCAGAGGAGCATTAAGAGAGTAGGTACTTTCCAAAATTCCCACGGGAACGGGAAAAATATTTGTTTACAAAGAAATACTGCGGTAGGCATAATATGGCTAGAAACTTGAAATTTGGCACTCATATACCTTGAGTATCCTAGAGGTGCACTAAGAAGGTATTTTTCGAAATTTCCACGGGATAGGGAAAAACGGGATTTTTCTTTTTACTGGTCGTTTAGCATTTAGCTTCCTTAGGGAGTGTAAAGGAGCATTAACAAAGGATTTTCTAACATTTTTACGGGAACGGGAAAAACCGGGATTTTACGTTTTACCTACTGGACATAAAAAGTTGAAATTTGTCACGTAGGGGAGATAGGGGAGCATTGGGCACTTTTTTACTTAAGCCTTAATAAAAATGCAATTTTTTAACAAAATCAACTTTTTACTCCTTATACTAGTAGCACATATATTTGGCTTCAATTATAACGAAGAACACTTATACAATTATAATCAGTCTCAAAATTGCAAGAGATTTTCTGAATACTGTCAAAAGTGCCCAAACCTCCCAATGGTCGGGAGGTTTGGACACTTCAATGGGAGGTTTGGGCACTGTATTAAATAGGCCACTTAATGGTAAATTACTTGAATATTAAATAATATAATCATAAAAACTAGCAATAAAATCAACAAACAATCAACTGTGGCACGTAATATTATTTCTTTAGGGATTTTGCGTCGCTTATTTTTCTTTTTAAATTCAAACGGCATTTTTCTAGAAAAAATAATATAATAATTAGTAACACAAACAATATTAAAACATCAAAAGTATTTAGTATTCAAATTGAATATTTACACGCAATTTAAACCCGTCGAAATAATTTTCTTTTAACAGAACTTACTTTTTACCACGATTGCCGAAACAAACAATATGCCCAAACCTCCCTTTAAAATTAGTGCTCAATGCTCCCCACCCCTTCATTTCACAAATAAATTCAAATATGTTTTTTGTAGTCTAATGTTTTACCTTAATTTATACGTTAATATTAGCTTTCGTAAACACATAACTAGATGACAATACAGAAACTTACGGCTTTACGCAGATCACGTTGTTATTTCCTTCGAAATCACATCAAAATATTTACTTTTGCACGCACGAAACGGTCGACACCATGTGACACTGACAACTAATCAAAATTGCAGATGACATTTTTTTTTTTTTTTTTTTTAAGATTTTATGGCCTGGATGCTAGGTCCTTTAAGCCAAGTCTATTTATTTTGAAAACACTTCATTTGGGAAAGAAAAAGTAATATAAGTTAAATTTGCTCACGACACATCACAATCACACTAAATTTTTTTCACTGTGGTTTTGATAAACTTAAATATTGCTTGATAACAGTCATAGTTTTTGAGAATGTCAGTTAAGCGGCGGGAGGAATCATTATTTACTTCATCACTAAGTTCACTTGCTAATATTAATCTTTGGATATTAAACGCAGAGCATTGAAATACGATATGTTCAACATCGCATACATTACCATTCTGGCAATGGGGGCATGTGCTGTCCGTTATAATGGAAAATCTGGCCAAGTGTGCCGGGGCAGTGTTGTGTCCAAATCTTAATCTATTGATGGTAGTGATGAATTCTCGAGAACCTTCCTTAATTCTATCGTACCATGGTTTCACTGGAAAGCTATCTTGAATACTTGCATACCATCGTCCTTTAGTTTCAGTGTCTCTTCTCCAAACGTCCTTCCAGATCTTCATGGCTTCTTCTTTTGCTGCCGATTGGCAGTCCGTCATTGGGACTTTAAATATTACCCTAACATCAATTTCATTAGTGCCCAAAAATGCAGCCTTATCAACTATCTCATTGCCAGTTATCCCAGAATGAGAGGGAATCCACATGAAATGAATATTTACATTACTTATTCTAAAGTAAGTTAAAAGGTCTCTTATATTGTACAAAATAAAATTGTTCTTATAATGTAATTGTTTGTTCTCTAAACTAGTTATTAAACTAAGAGAATCTGTAAATATTATGAACTCTTTAAAGTTTGAAACTCTTTTAATACACTTCAGAGCTTCAAGTACAGCATATGCTTCTGCTGTGAAAATAGTACACATACAGTCAAGTCTAAAACTTTTTACAAATTTAATTTGAGGGTCATACACAGCACTGTGTACATGTGAATTTGATTTGCTACCATCTGTATACAGCTTGTAGTAATTTGGGATTTCTGAGAGAAAGTTTAAAAAGTCAGTGTTATTATTAATGGCTTTTGTTTTAACATTAATGTTTTCAAATTTACAGTGAAAAGTATCTGAATAACATGGCCAAGGAGTTTGCTGGTAAACATTGGGAAACTTCTGCTCAACATAACACAGGATCTCAGACAGTTGCGGCACTCTGTTCATCACTTCATTATTAATAATAATGGGAGGACAAACTTGGAAATGGTGAGTTCTTATACTTTTGAGAACATTGTGATTCTTGCTAGCAAGTATCTTAATAAAGTATCTTTGGGCTAACAAAACCCATCGTACAGATAAAGGCATAATCTTAGTTTCTACCTCCATAGCTCTTATTGGAGTAGAACACATAGCTCCTGATATTATTCTTAGAGCTTTATTTTGAATTAGTTGTAGTTTACGGGTATGAGCCGTGTTCATATGAGCTAAAAAACTGTAGTCAAAGTGACTTCTAACCAAAGCCTTATAGAAAACAGATAATATCTTAGGATCTGCACCCCAAGATATACCAGCAAGACACCTCATTATGTTTAAACCCTTAAGAGAGTTGGTAATAACACTTTTAATATGTTCATCAAAACTTAACTTATTATCTATTGTTACCCCCAAAAACTTGTGGGAGGATACTTCATCTATAACTTCATTGTTATAAACAATATTTACATCTGAGCCATCTTGACTTAATACCAATGCACTACTTTTGGTCGGATTTATATTTAAATTCAGAATAGTACTATAATACAGAAACACTTCATGTAATGCAACATTTAAATTATTTTTAGCTACATCTAAATTCTTATTTACACTATATACAACAATATCATCTGCAAATTGAAGAATATTTACATTAGCAGTATTTACATAAGATTCTATCTGACTAGTGTACAAATTGTAAAGTAATGGAGACAACGTTGCTCCCTGCATAGTACCCTTCGAAACCTGTTTTGGACCATGTAAAATATTGTTGTGTCTTATGTACAGTGTCCTATCATTTAAAAAGTTAAAGATCCACTTGCAAATCTTACCTGGTATTTTTAAATCAGATAATACTTTGACCAGTATAGTTGGGTCAACATTATCAAATGCCCCTTGTACATCTAAAAATGCACAGGCAGCATGAGATTTACTATTTTTGGCTTGTTTCAGATCCGATAAAAGAGAGACAAAGCTATCTGCACAGCTCCTGCCGCGACGGAAGCCGTTCTGAATAGGGGGCATGATACCATTAGACTCGACATACCAGTCAAGCCTAGTCTTTAACATATTTTCGAAAATTTTACCTACACAAGAAGACAATGAAATGGGTCTATAAGAATTTGCTTCATTATGTGGCTTGTTAGGTTTAAGAATTGGAATAACACACTGTGTTTTCCAGGACACAGGGATAGATTGATGTAACCAGAGTAGATTCATAATTTTAAGTAATACTTTTTGTGCTGTACAATCTAAGTTTCTGATAAGTATGTATGGAATATCGTCTAAACCTGGTGTTGTGTTTTTTCGGGACTGAATACTTACTATAAATTCTTCCCAAGTAAATGGTTCAGTGAGATACTTAGTTTCATTTTCATTATTGTTAAGTTGAAATAAATATTCTATATCAGATGAATTATTGAGGTTTATACCTTGAGTTAATTTAGCCATAAATGGATCTATAAAGTCATCAGATCTATTAGTTTGAGGTAATTTGGATCCCTTAAACCTTTTAATATAGTTCCAAATTTTGGAAATCGGAGTAGTTCTATTAAAAGAAGCACATAAATCATGCCAACCAGTTACTTTTTCTTTTGAGATAGTCCTTTTTTTAAGTGCATCTAACCTTTTATAGTTGATGAAATTTTCTATAGTTGGATTGGCTCTATAATGTTTTAACGCTTCATACGCTTTTTTAACACTCTCCTCACAAATTGTATTCCACCAGGGGGCTGGTGATCTTGTTACATAATTATTAGTTTTATGAAGTATGGGGATACATTGCTGTTTAATTTTACTCAGCTCATTACAAAATCTATCATATGTTTCAATAGGTTTATTTTCATCAATTAAGAACTTTGCAAATGTACAACTAGAAAGTTTTCTATACTTATCCCAGTCAGCTTTACTATATATAAACTTTTGAATAGGGTCATTATTCTGATACCTTTGGGGAGACAAGTTTAAATCAATAATGGTGGGATAGTGGTAACTACCCATTGGGTCGTCATGTACTCGCCACTCACATAAAGCTGTTATACTTGCACTACTGAAGCTAACATCTATTGCTGATGGATTTCTGTTTGGATAGGTAACCGTAGTTGGTTGCCCATCATTCAATATACATAAATCTAAATCATCTATGATATCATACAAGCTCTGACCACGAGACTTAGTAGAAAAACAGCCAAACGCAACATGATGCGCATTGAAATCACCTGATACAATTACTGGTTTCGGTAGATTTTGAATTATACTATGAAGTCTATTTAATCTTATCCGGCTACTTGCAGGAGGGCAGTATACACATAAAATAGATAGAGGACGCCCATTCGTAAAGATAGATACAGCTATAGTTTGAATTTCTTGGTAAAAATGAGTTTCTAAACTACAGTGTTTTAAAGTATGTTTCACAAGTATAGCTACACCACCGTATCCATTAGTAGAATTTTTACAGTATGCATAGTAGTTCGGGATTTTAATACTTCCAATATCTTTTAGCCAAGTCTCATTAAGGAGACATACATCTATATTTTCTTTTCTTAAAAAGGATATTAATAATGGTAATTTGGACTTAATAGACTGAATATTATATTGCGCGATGCGTAATGATGAGTGTTCCACCGGCAGGCGGAGCCGCTGCGGCGCCGCCGCAACAGCTCCTCCCATCGGTGAACAATCTATATTTTGCATTGTACTATCCATTATGTATATTTTTAATTAGCGTGTCTTTAATAAATGATGTAGTAATTGGGTTGTCGTCTTTCTGATTACCTAGTTCGACTAAAGTGCGAACTAAAGCATTTAGAAGTTCTGAGTTATTTAGTAGTTCGGACTTAAGGTCAACTTTTTTGGCTGTGGTTTCAATATGGGGTGTAGTTTGAGTTTTATTATGTATAGACAGGGGTGGAAATTCACACTTAGACTTAGTATCAACAACTTTTGCATACGTAATGTTGCTCTTCTTTTCCAAAATCTTTTTCATTTTTATAGGGCACGATTTTGAGATAGCCAAGTGAGGGCCACCGCAATTAGCACAACAAGGGTTATCGTTATTCTCACAGTCTTTGTAATAGTGTTCACCTGAGCATATGGAGCAACGCTGCTTTCCATTACATATATTTGCTGAGTGATTAAATTTAAAACACTTGAAGCATTGCAACAAGGGGGGTACATACTCAAACACTCTGTACGAAAACAAATCGTACTGTACACTGTCAGGGAGCGAGTGGGACAAAAACGTTATGCTCACTGTCTGAAGTGGCACACGCTCTTCTCCAACACGCTTCGTAAAACGCCTCACGGCGATAATGTCATAATACGAAGATAACTTCGTATACAGTTCCTTATTGGATATGTTTGTTGGAACGAACCTTATTATTCCTGTCTTCTCAATCTCCTTCGCTGGGATGTATGCTTTTAAATTGTACTTGCAAAGGAAGGTCTCATTTAGAAGGAAATTGTTAGCAGTATTGAATTGCTTAAACACAACGGCCAGCTTATTAGCATTGACACGATGTACGGACAGCACGCCTTTCACTTCATTGGAAAAGATGTGGTTGAGGTATATTGGGCTCTTGTTGCCCAGCCTTTCTTTGTTAGAACTCTCCACAAAAACTTTAAACTCAGAATGAGCACAATGTTCCGGGTAAAGTCTTTTATACCCTGGCTTAATGAAAGCCGCATAAAGTTTATCGTCACTAACAGGTTCACTTCCACCACCGCTTTGATTGAAGGTCCTTTTCCTAGGGGGCCCCCCGGAGTTCCCTCCGGGGTCGTCATCCCCAGCCATATTTACAAAATTAATTACAAAATTGCACCTATTTACAACTTTTTTAAGAAAAAAATCAAAATTTAATTCACAGAGAACTTTAAAACACCCGCATCAATCAAATTCCCGCCAAAACTTTCGGCAGATGACATTAGCCTGAGCGGTGTTGCCAGTTAGTAAGCTAAACTACCGCAGTATACAAAATTAAGTACCTTTCATACGACCCGACTTACAAGGTGGTGCCCGAACCTCCCGACAGCCCAATGCTCCCCTATCTCCCCTAGTTTTATTCGGGAGTGTTGGGGAACACTAAAATGGGAAAAAACGGGATTTTACGTTTCCAGACGAAACAGCGGAAGAAAGAGACTTAACATTTATAACGCGTGTTTCTTTAAAGTGTACTCCGATACTCCGAAAGCACTCCCCAAAATTTTCACGAGAACGGGAAAAAACTTATTCTTTCGTTTTACATCTTAGCGCGTACGAAGTCGCGGGCAAAAGCTATTTGGGGTAGGTATATTTTAGGACAGCCCTATAGGTTAGGTTAGGTTTGTTTTATAAAAATCTGGCAATATTTAGTTTCAGAAAAATTAAGGCAGCGGGGCAATGCGGGGGCTTGCTTGCTTGAGTCCTTGCTTTGCATGCTTGATTGCATACTTGCTTGCATGCATGCATGCTTACGAGCTTACTTGCATGCATGCTTGCATGCTTGCTTGCATGCTTGCCTGCTTGCATACTTGCAGGTTTGGGTGCTCGCTTGCTTGATTGCTAGTGTGCGTGTGAACTGAGGGACCACTTGTTTTTTAAAGGTTTAAAGGTTTTGAAAGTAAGTGTAAAATTTAGTAGTATCTAGTAGCGAATTAGTTTGTAAACAAATCCTGGAATTTGTAAAGAATTCACTAAAAAGTTATACAGCCAAAGGTGTGGTTCCTCAGTTCACACACTCGACCTTCCACTTCTGGGCAAGTGTTTAATATGCTAGCTTATTTTGATGTTACAGATTTAGTAAAAACATGTTTAAACGCATTCGTAATGACTGACCGAAACGTAATTTGGCAATGATTATACACTAAAGCAGTCTTCCTTCTTTGGTCCCCGAGGGACCACCTAAAATAACTAATAAATCGGTACATTTTGTACACAAAAAAATGCATTTTGCTTTGCAAACATTAGTAAAAATCGCAAGGAACATTGTAAAAGTTAAACGAAAGCACAACTATTAATCAATTTCGTCAAATTTATATTTGTTTGTGGTCCCGCAGTTCACACACTATGAATGAATAAAATAATTAAAATATCCTAAAATATAAACATTATGGAAAGGTTTGTCGTACTGGGGCTTAGTTAAAAAGTTTTACTACATATATATTTTTTTTTTTTAAGTGGACTGATGGCGTATAATATAAGATAAATCACTTTTAATATTTCCCTAGCAGAGTGTTTATTAGGGTGTCCACACAATGAAAACCATTTACTAACGTGAATCATTTTTAAATTCAACTTTTTAAATTTGCTTACTAACATCAAATGGAGCAAGGAAAAACTGCATACAGCCAACTACATTTTAGATTCTGTAAGCAAAATTACGAAATTCAAAACAAACTACTAAGTGTGCAAGATTGCTTGCTTCTTTGAAATGCTCATGGTTCACGTGTGCGAAGCCGCGGGCAAAAGCTAGTTAATAAATAAGCAAAATTATTCACGTTAGTAAATGGTTTTCATTGTGTGCAGTGCCGGATTAGCCACGTAGCAAGAGTAGCGAATTTGGGGGCCCCGCGCTCCAACGCCTGTGTGACCGTAATAAAAAAAAATTTAGATAGGAGCGTAAAATATCTTTGTAACAGTTTTGTTTTATTTAATACCCTTAACTTGAGAACCTAAAGCAAACCAAGGGCCCCTTGACAGAATTTGCTACAGGCCCCCGCGCTGGCTTAATCCGGCACTGATTGTGTGGACACCCTAATAAACACTCTGCTAGGAAAATATTAAAACCGATTTATCTTATATTATACGCAATCAATCCACTTAAAAAATATATTTATTTATTTATTTTATTTTTATTTATTTATTTATAAACACTTAACACTACCATTACAGGATTTTGATCCTAATGCGATAGAGCAGGCACACTTAAATAAGTAAGTACATATAAAAACACAGAATAACATACAAACGTTTTATGGTTGATAGCATATCACATGCAAGGCAGCCTTTGTGAATTCGTTCAGTGTACAATGGAACAGGTCTATTAGCATCGCTATCCGGTTAAGGTTCGAGAGGGCTCGCGTGAACGGCGCCTTGGCCAGCAGCCGCGTGCGCGCGCGCGGCAGCGCCAGCAGGAGCGGCCGCCGCCTCCTGCCCGCATAGTTGTTGGGAACGCTAAAATGTACCTGCCTCAATACTCCCGGATTGTCGTGCTTGCCCCGTATCAATCCAAACACATACCTAACTAGTGTAAGGTCCCTTCTCGTTTCCAATTTATTGTACCCAACCATGCCCAAAACGAATAATGTTGGGTACATTAAGGGGAAATAGGGGTAAACTGCATACTGTTTCATATATAAAAACCTAGTAAATTTATTTTGAATTTTTTCAAGCATGGTTACGTATTTCGCTTCATGTGGTGCCCATATTATGGCGTTACACTCGAGCGTACTTCGTACCAATGCGTTATAAAGGGCACATACGGCTTCGATGTTCTTAAAACTCCCTGCCTGGCGGAGTATAAAACCAAGTCTTCTAAAGGCTTGTTTGCAAACACTGACAATGTGACTACGAAAGGTTAACTCAGTATCTACATTAACTCCCAAGTCACGAATCGCGGTAGTTCTCTGCATCGGTGCACCATCGACTTCGTAACTGTACCTAACAGGAGCCCTTGCTCGGCCAAACGTTATTATTGCGCACTTGGAAGTATTGAAAGCGAGTTTGTTTCTTCGGCTCCAATCCACAACCCTATCTATGTCCCTCTGAAAACGCTCTGCGTCAGATTTATTTTGCACCGCAAGGAGCAACTTGAGGTCATCAGCGAACAGCAAACAATTAGCATCTTTTACCACTTCTGGAAGATATATATATATATGTAGTAGAACTTTTCTACTAAACCCCAGTACGACAAACCTTTCCATGTTTATATTTTAGGATATTTTAAATATTTTATTAATTCATAGTGTGTGAACTGAGGGACCACAAACAAATATGAATTTGTCGAAATTGGTTAATAGTTGTGCTTTCGTTTAGCTTTTACAATGTTCCTTGCGATTTTTACTAATGATTGCAAAGCAAAATGCATTTTTTTGTGTACAAAATGTACCGATTTATTAGGTATTTTAGGTGGTCCCTCAGGGACCACAGAAGGAAGACTGCTTTAGTGTATAATCATTGCCAAATTACGTTTCGGTCATTACGAATGCGTTTAAACATGTTTTTACTAAATCTGTAACATCAAAAGAAGCCAGCATATTAAACACTTGCCCAGAAGTGGAAGGTTCAGTGTGTGAACTGAGGGACCACACCTTTGGCTGTATAACTTTTTAGTGAATTCTTTACAAATTCCAGGATTTGTTTACAAACTAATTCGCTGCTACTACTACTAAATATTACACTTACTTTCAAAACCTTTAAAACTTTAAAAAAAAGTGGTCCCTCAGTTCACACGCACACCTTCGCTCGTAGTTCAATCATAGAATCCTTCGCTTGCTCGGGTTTCAATTCAGGCACTCGCGCCAAACAAACACTTTGCAGCCTCGCATAACAAAACTATTTCTGACAATTTCCAGGGTAAATTTGGTCAATTCATTCTGCATCATGGGCTCCCCTACTATATGCAATTTTGAATACGATTCTTTAAAATCCAATAATGTTCGGACGTTAGTGGATAGATAATGGACGCGGGGATTTAGAAGGATATGCAATAATCAAACTAAAGAAGTTTTAGCATTTTATTTTTACATTTCACTCATTACTTGGCCCTCTTGGATTTGATCTTCCTGAGATAAAACTCCAACTCCTTCCCTTCCAAAACGTATCCGTCAGAGCGCCCGCACTGACCCGGACGGCTTGCAACACATGCTGTTAAAGAAAATTATACGATTACACGTCTTAAATTTAAAACAAAGTTGCTCACAAAATAAAAGAACACATCAGAGTAACTATGACAAGTGCATCATTCAACTACTCAACTGATACCAAAACGGTATCAGCTTTAGAGATAGTTTCAAAACTTTTTAATTTCATCATCTGAACTTTTGACCCCTATTATTTTTTGTTTAGGACCAATTAATGTTATTACACATACCAGCGCAGAACCAGAAGTCAAGCAAACCCCTGTTTACTCGTGGTCAGCTTTTCAAATCGTCATTCTTTCACAAGGGCAGAGTATAGTAGTCACAAATAATAAGCCATTTAAAAACCTTATGTTATTATAGTGACTAAATTAGAATACAGAAACCAATAATCTTACGGTCTTGCTAAATTAAACTATGTGTGTCGTAAAGTAATTAATTCCAGGCTTAAGTGATTAATTCAAGTACTCCGATGATAAATAAGTACTAATATACCTTGCAAAAAAATCGGGCACTTATGGTTTTTCAGATTTTTAGGCATTAAAGCTTAGAAAGTAAGCTTTCAGGCACATAAAATACAGAAACCATGGGTGCCCGTTTTTTTTGCAAGGGGGTGTAAAAAAAAATACTTCTTGAAAACCAAAACATTGGTACTGAAACATGGTTGCAAAAATAAACTCTATACTTACTACCATCTTTGTGCGAGTGTGGACTGAGAGACCACTTGGTTTTTAATGGTTTTAGTAAGTGTTAAATGTAGCCACAAACAAATATAAATTTGACGAAATTGATTAATAGTTGTGCTTTTATTTAACTTTTATAATCTTCCTTGCGATTTTTACTAATGTTTGCAAAGCAAAATGCATTTGTTTTATACAAATGTACCGATTCATTAGTTATTTTATGTGGTCTCTCAAGGACCACAGAAGGAAGACTGTTTTAGTGTATAATCATTGCCAAATTAAGTTTCGGTCATTACGAATGCGTTTAAACACGTTTTTGCTAAATCTGTCACATCAAAATAAGCCAGCATATTAAACACTTGCCCAGAAGTGGAAGGTTCAGTGTGTGAACTGAGGGACCACACCTTTGGCTGTATTACTTTTTAGTGAATTCTTCACGAATTCCAGGATTTTGTTACAAAGTAATTCGCTACTACTACTACATTTAACACTTACTAAAACCATTAAAAACCAAGTCTGTACCGGTAAAGGATATGTTTGTCGGAAGAGAACAATCTTTGGGCTTAGCGGCTGCATTAGTTGCAGCTGGGTGACATCGCGATAAAGGCGTGGCGGCAGCCGGTGGACGGTTAGCGACCAACATCTACAATAGTAGCCGCCCGTTTATAATAAAATAAAAATTACCTAATAGTCTCCCAGTGTGGAATTGCTCCTCCAGAGCAGCCTCGACCTTGGACAAGCGCTGTCTAGAAATATACTTCTTGGCGGTCTTCTTGCTGCGCTTCTTATTAATGATGGCATCCTCAGCTTCAGTCTACAGAGAAATAATTAATTATTTACATATTTATGAATAATCCGCACGAGTCGCGTCGCGCGCGTTATATACTGACTACCTCTCTAGTCTCTTTCTAGAACGAACAGTAAGAAAAAGATGGGCGCGACTCTAGCGCGCTCTCGTGCTAGACATATTGGTTTACAGGAACATATCAGAATTTGCAAAAAGTTTTGTACCAGATCGTTGCATATCTATACAAAGAACTTTTTACGACACGCTTGTCATTCGCGGACTGACAAAGGGTAAAGTATGTAAGTAGCATAAATAAGTATATTAACTTTAACCGTCCATGCATTTTGTAATGCACTGACGACCTTGCTAGATACTTCCGTGCATTACAGGTAATGCACAAATGTACAGAATCATCCATTTCTGACGTGACAGACGTGGCAGAACTATTCGCGGTAGTTCCTTTGGCTGTTCCCGTATTTCCAAAAGTATCGAGACCTCATGCATCATTTCTTCCATGCTGGTGTGGGAGTAAAGAAAAAACATAAAAATGTACAGTTGCTTCTCTTCCCACGAAGCTGGCAAAAAAGCTCATCGAGGGAATGGGCGGAAATTTTAGGAATCATGTTATAGGCGGTGCGGCTAGCAACCCATCACTATTTTGATTCCCCTTTCGACCTATAAGCCCACAATCATGCTAAACGTGACCTTAAGGTTTTGTTACACACAAGTGCACTTAAGCCTCGTAAAAATATTAGATTTAAAAAAAAAAAAAAAAGGTTTTGTTACCTTAGGCCCTATCTACCTCGTAAGGGATAAAGAAATTATACATGTATGTATCGATACCTCAGGGTATCGATAATTTTGTTTTGATACTTTGGTTCCAATACTTTTGAGGTATCGATATTTTCTAGAAGTATCGATACTTTCCTTCTCCCCATTTTTTTCTAATAAATTATTAGCTTAAGAAAAGAAAAATAATTAGTCAATATTTTCTCCAAATTAGGGCACGACATGTAACGGTCACGATACTCATGATTACCAGCGACTACATTTTTGAATCGATTAATTAGTCAGATTAATATTAGGAATATTTTTTTTTCTACTCCTATTATTATCTGTGATTTATGGTATCACCAGCACCACTATAAGAACACTCATAACAAGACTTTTGATAAGTCTATATTGTCTATTCCCTCTAGAATCGCTTGTTGGCTTACATAGGTATAACTTTTACTGTCAAGACAGGGTATGGTCAAAAACAGGCGTCTTGTATAGTTGCAGGCTAGCAACGTCGAAGTTCCTAAAATGTCCCCATAGTGAGCCCTGATACAGGAGTCGTTTTAATGATAATAATAATAATATATTTATTGATTTAGGCATTAATTCCATTACAATATTTAATTACAATTACAATTATCAAAATTAATTAATAGGTAAATTCAATTCAATTAAATAAAATGGATTTAGATTACCTTAAACATTTTAAAAATTAATTAAATAACATAAAATCATAAAAAAGTACATTGTTAAGGGCTTTTATTAAAACAAAAGTTAATTGATTCCTTTATGTTAAGACTTTTTCGACCTTACTGCAATGGAATAAATTCTACTATATATGAATATATTGTTAGTTAAGTAGAATACAATTATTGTAAATGTATTTTATGTTGAAAAAATGAATTTCTGCCAAGTTTCTTACGGCGCAATTTTCTTGGCAGTGATGGTCTTTCCAAATGCGCTGGTAGTTTAAAAAAAAGACATTTAACCTTTTCAACGCCAACGACCTATATATACGTCCATTACTTCAATGCAAAAGCAGCCTTCGTTAAATTGGGTTTAGGTTCAATTTAAGGCATCGCAATAAAGACGTCTGGCGTATGGGTGACGTCTCTTGTATTTGACGTGGCGCAGAAAAGGTAAACTCTTTAAGGCCGGGTATTCCTGCGAAAGTAGGCATTTAGCGCTAGCCCGGCCACTCGTCAAATACATCGCGCGGGCGCCGCGATCGTGACCCCTGAGCGTCACAGTGTAGAAATAAAACTTTATTTTGACTTTAGTAACGCATTTATTATGATCAATCTTTAGTAACTACCTAATTAATATGTCTGTCGCGGATAAAACTGACACAGGTCCGTCGTCCGTAAGCGCCAGCGCGCGACTGATCGGGCCTGCCGAGCCTCCGCGCTAGCGCATTTTGTAGGTATTTAAACATAGTAATTAAGATAATCATTTTATCTATTCAAACTCTGCGAATTTCCCTACAAATATTTAATGGCTTTAGTTTAGTACAAATTTTTAATTTAAAATGTCAATAGTTTAGTCATAGTATTGAAAATGCTTTACGAAAAGAGGTAACTTTGGGATTTTTTTCTGTCGAGCGAAGTTCATTAGATCGTGTAACGGAATACGACTTTCCCTATACTAGATCCTTAAGTAATACATATTTTTTTTCCGATTTTTAAACCCTATTTTCTACGTCTGAGATGGTTTTTAAAAACTCTAAAACGAGGCATCTGTTGGCCTACCTAGCCTTAAGCGCCGTGGTCTTAAATATAAGACACAAAATATCCAGCTCATTTCGCCGTAGTCCTATAAATAAGACATGTCATATATTTCGGCGGCTAAAAGAGCCGTCGGCGGCCTGTTTGCAAATAAAGTTTTGAATTTATTTCATTTAAAATTTATTGATTAATGCCCATCCATCTCTGGTCTACCCGCACTCGCATCGTGATACTTCACTGCCTATTGCCTATTATAAGGAACATAACATCAGCATTTCATAGAATGTTTGAGAAATGTACTATATATTAGCTCTTATTATTCGGTGAAAAAAAAAAACATTATCTGACGAGACTTTTAGTCCAGTACTGGAACGTGTTATACTCACAAAACTCACAAGTGCGCAATTTTTTGTAGACAGTTAGAATTTACTGAGTACTACAGCTAAAAAAAAAATATAACAGATTTTGACATTGCGTTAAATATTTAATATTTAAGTTTTGTTAGTTAAGCGTGTAAATCCAAAGAAAAATTACACAAGTGTACATTTTCTGTACTAGATTATTGCATTTAACTATAAGAACATCACCTGTAGTATTCTAACAGTTTTGTCAAGTGCTTACGTCAGCATAATTAGAAACTCGAAAAAAAATTATAAATCTCTAAAAAAAAACTTACAAGTGAATGGTGGCTGCTGAAATGTATTCAAAACTGTCAAAAGTAACGACAGTTTTCAATTCTAACAGATTTGTTAATAGCGAATTTTTTTATCAACGGCGTAATTTTCAAAATGCTCTATTTTCCATAAAATAAATCTCATAATTCTCAAGTCGGTTTATTTGATTCGGTTTTATTGTAGTAATCTATAGGCAGATATTCGAACGAATTCATCAATAGCTTTAGATTCTATTATGTTATCAGATATCCATAATTTGAATTTGAATAAAATTTGAAGCTATTGATGAATTCGTTAGAATTTCTGTTTTTAAATTACTATCCCGTACTGGCCTATTTTCTGGCTTAGACGAAATAATATGAACTGTATTCTTTAGGATTTGGCGAAAAACAAGACCCGACGGAAAACGATTCTCTTGAATAAAATCATCTGACTATGAATGAACCCACACTTTTAATGCCCTCGATTATGATTATGATACAGTCGACCACTATTAGTGCTAGATGAACATACTGTTACTGTACACCCGAAAGAGTTAAATGATGATATTCTTTCTGCATTGAGGCTTCTCTCGAGTGAATAAAAGGTATTAAGAAAGGAGATGGCAATGATTGCAATCATCAGTTCTGCACGATCATCATAATGTTTCAATCGACACGCAAATCATCACCTTGCAACCATTGACAAGTTTTAGTGCATGCTATGTGCAACCAAATCGATGGTCAAGATTACCAGTTCTCAACCCCTACCCCTCCCCCTCTTAGTATGTATAGACCGACAGCCTAAATGAGTCATCGCCCG
This sequence comes from Pandemis cinnamomeana, assembly GCA_932294345.1. Lineage (NCBI taxonomy): Eukaryota > Metazoa > Arthropoda > Insecta > Lepidoptera > Tortricidae > Pandemis > Pandemis cinnamomeana. Next base: position 14,298,868 of record OW028702.1, read on the forward strand.
CGTGGTGCAGGGGCGCGGGGTGGGATGACAAAGGGGGCCGAGAGAAGCGCAAGCAGCAGGCGCACTACCCGCCCGCACCTTACTCCGTCCGCTTTGTCGTCCTACCACCCCGCGCGCCCCCGTTGCCGCGCGGGCGAGGACTCATTTAAGCGGTCGGTCTTATAATAGTGTCCGAAATTCTTTGTATGGGATCGAAATTTTCTTTTTTCAAAAAGTACCTATATATTTATAATTTTTGTTAATTATTTTTTGATTGGAATACCCATCCCAAACTTGGTATGTGTCAAAAAATACTTTTTATTTTTCCAGAAAACATGTAGCCAAAAGGTGATGGTCCATTATATTTTTAAAACCGGCGATCGACACAATAAAATTGGTTACTGGAAAAAAAAACAAATCTCATAGTAAAGTGTGTCACAAATAGTCTAAGATCCGAATATAACGTCGATCTGCCACCGAGCTGATAATAGAATGAAACATATTTTATAATAAATTTAGTATATTAGAAAATATAATAAAAATGGGTTGGCTAAAAAAATCCTGGACAGAATAATATAATTATATATCTATTGATTAATAAATATACTAGCTGTTGCCCGCAACTTCGTCTGCATAGAATTCGTTCATCGCTATCCCGCGGGAATTACGCAAATTCCCGGGATAAAAAGTAGCCTATGTGTTATTCCAGACTATAATCTATCTATGTTCCAAATTTCATTCAGATCTGTCCAGCCGTTCTGGGGTGAAAGATTAACAAACATCCAAACATTCTCACTTTCACATTTATAATATTAGTAGGATCTATAATAGAAAAGTTTAATGTAATACTATAATATTAAACAATAGAACATCAATGAAATAAATATATTTAAATATATATTTATTGACTTATATAAGAATACTAGTATACAGGGTGTTAGGTAATGAGTGGATAATCCTTGAACTGTGGATAGAGGGCACTTAGGACGTTATAATGAAGTTATAATAGGTTTAGTAAAAGTTGCACGGTTTCCGAGATATTCGGAATTATAGGTTTTTTTCGAAAATGAACACCCGTATTATTCAATATTTTGATCATAGCACTTGAGTATTCTTGAGTACTTGTGGTTTTCAGATAGGCATTACCATTTTTGTGAGACTAGTTAAATTGGATTATTTAAAAAAAAATCGCAATCTTATTTTTTTCTTTTTCAATCGTACATTGATCGAATTTTCAGCTCATGGTGAAAAAAAAATGACGTCAGGGCACTGTGGAAGAGTTAAGGTGACGAAATAGGATTGTGGACGAAGTCATCCTGAGCCCTTTATAGCTTAGCCCTCTCGTTCTGAGAGGAGGACTGCGCCCAGCAGTGGGCCGTATATAGGCTTGGAGCTGATGATTACCTATAATTTCAGCGAGTTTACCTCTTACTTTCGTCCTTTTCCTGTAAGATCACGTTTTAGTAGACAATATCCTCTCTTCACTGTATCAACGTCGATAAAAAATGCAGTTCTTAAAAATAAATTTAACCCTGACCATACACTCACCAGTTTGGCGCCCTTCTTTCGGCCCAGCGGCAACAAATAATGTGACTCGTACCACTGACGGAAAGGCGTAGCATCCACCACGACGATAGCGTTCTTCACCAGTGTCTTAGTACGCACCAACTCATTGTTGGAGGCGTTATATACCACATCTATGATACGAGTCTTGCGAGTGGAACCTGAAAACAAAAACAAAAAAGACTGTAATAGTAGTTTATGGGTGGATCAACTATTTCTTGTTGTTGTTTCCCCATCAGCGAGGGAACTAAAGTAGTACAGTTTGTTAGAAGAAATGTTATATGACTGTGTGGGGGAGTGTGGGTTTGTAAAACGACCCTAACGGGAGTGTTTTAATGTCTAATTTTGTAGTTACATTACAACACAAGTAAGAAAAAGAACAATTTTTCGAAAATGCATGAATATGCCAGGCACCATTTATTATAAAGTCTCCATTGCGTACAATTTTGCTATTTCTATAATATTTATGGTAGCTGCGGTACATTTCCCGTGACGTGTGGAAACGAAATTAAAAGACTTTATTCTACTCTGCACAATGTGCTATATTCAATATTTAAGAGGTAGTTGACATCCATGTGGATTTTGTTTTTTCGTTAATAGGGTTTATGATATTCAAGTAGGTGTAGATAATAGTAGTTTATTGCATCATGCCTATTTATGTACAGGTACATACATAGATTTATTTACACACAAGCTCTCTATGATGTGTTCAGGATACCGCATGTTTAATGTTTAAAGGTTTCCCAAACCGAGCGCAGTCGGGAAAATGTCCACTCAGAACGTCGGTACGTCGTATCTAGAGCTACCGCCTAGGTACCTATTTTCTTTATAAGTCACGTCGAAAACAGGTGATGCAGTATAAAAAATGGAGGCCTTAAAATATATCTAGCAATGAGAAATCAATCAACGAACACAAATAATAATTCGCAAGCAGCTAAAGATATCAAAGCTAAGCATCCACTAGGTTTGCGCGGTGAATCTGGTTGGTTTTAGAAATAATCTGCCTAACTTTCGAGCGTTGTTAAAAATGTTCCAGTTAACATTTGTCTATAGTAGCAGGTGTTGTCATCCTTCAAATAGAAATAACACAAAATTACCAATTTTATTTTAAATCTTATATTTTAAACCGTGAACTTTAATTACGCCTAAATAAGTTTATTAAATGGAAGTTTTCAGATAACCTAAAATTGGGTGCCTGAACTTGCCTCTGTATAGACTACAGGCCCGCAAAACCTTCGACACCGCCTCGCTTGTTTATTCAACCGACTGGCAGAATACTCGAGAAATGGTAACAGGACTAGAGACTGCTTTATTGCCAAGTATTCGGAATGGCTAAATGTTATTGAACCAAACAGTGACCGTTTACTTGGTATCTTTCTTAATTTCAAGCTTTTAACTTGCAATGGTATGTACCTATGTGTTTGTCTGGGTGGAATCTTGTGACTCAATTTTGAAGCAGATATCTTTCAACCGATAGAGCTGAAATTTTACATACTTAAGTAAGTCTGGTAACAATACAACAATCTGTTAGTGCCAGGATTGTCTTCAAAGGTTGCTCCAATTGACTTGAAATTTTGTATTACACCTATCGACGGTACTCCCGACTCAACCTCGCAAATCATTTTTTTAAATTGTAATAACCACTTTAGACCATGCAGCTAAGCCGGTTATTTCCTCTTAGGCCACTTGGTCCGATCTGCTCGTCAGATTGATCGAGCACTGAATATTTTTTTTACTTATTTCTCTTAGCCCGAGTGTAGAACTACTAGGACAGGGGTGGCGAACCTTTTTTGGTGGACATGCCATTTTTTCACAAATAAAGTATGTAATATTTTGGCTCTGACCTGTCATCAAAGACCCTGTTGTCTTAAAGAGTGTATTGTTATTTTACCATCATATGACCACATTGCCTGTTTCCCACCCTATTTCTAAATAAAAGTTCTTAAGAATTAATTATTACAATAAATGACAAATGTTTAACACATTCGCTGCTGGCGATCAAATTTATCATACATGTCATGCTCAAAGTACAATGCATCGTTTCCACAGTTGGGACACAAAATTCAGCAAAATAGTTCTAGTACTTACACTCAGAGCCCCATGAGAAGTTTCCAGTATCCAAGCGAAGAGCACGGTACTTCACGTTGCCACCTCGTGATCGCACCAAGTGGATGCGCTGGGACCCAAGCTGTAATACAAACGCAAATCAAAGATGGCAAACCCAAAGAAATCGACAAATAATAATGTAGATGTTTTGAAACATTTTAACGCATCAACAATAATATCTGACTCATTAAAATCATAATGCATTTCTGGACCACGTTCTGAGAGTATACGGGCATATTTGACGATAAATTTATAGGTTATAATTAGCATACGAAATTTTTCACGATGTTCAGACAGATTAACCTGAGAAGTTTGTGAAACATCGTTAAAGTAGATGCACAGGCAGAAGTACAAATTAAGAATGTGGTATTATCTCCGCTTGGTCAAATGATACATGAACGAACACATTTACCTTGGTGTTGGCGGCCGGGCGACCCAACTCATATTTCCTCTTCTTGCGGATGGGCGCGCGTTTGCCGCCAGTGGCCCTTCGTTTATGCCAATGATCACGACTGATACCTGAGGACAAAATATAATCAATAAAGGTCAACCATTTCAAAGAACACCATGTACTTTGAAAATTAGCTATGTTCGTCTCGCGATCGTTTAAAGCACCATTTATGAGGTAATGTAAAAAAATATACGCGTATATTATTAACATTAAACCAGATCACCCTTTTCCACATATAATTTGATGAAACAGTCACTAAATACGCAAGATATTTACGGATTTGTAAGAACTGCACAAAACCACTCACCCATCTTTGCTTGATCGCGAAAGAAAGAAAATGTATGAAGTTTGACGGAGCTACCGCTACCTTGACTCTACTACTGTCTGTAGTCTATGGTAATTGTTTATGGCTTTGTCCTCAAACCGGTTTTTTTATACACTTCAATGTTGGATCACAAAAATAAAAATAATAAATTTTTTTTCTACAGTTCTTATAGTATATTGTAACAAATAAGTAATCTTTCGAAGACATTAATTACTCGGTTCAAACCCTAATTCTAGGACCGCAAGGAAGAGCGCCCTTTTCAATTATGAAACTTTCACTTAAGCTTCAATTTTACTTAATCTACAATAAAACATAATTGAACTAAACCAAATCACACTTTCCACATTCACTTATAAGCAAAAAAAGAATTAAGCAGGAATTTTCAATTCTTCAACGATTTTACTTCAAAGAATAAATTCTTGTGAGACTGTGAGAGGCTGAAAATAAATGAAGGTCTATGACAGACCTTCAAAATTGGAATCGATTTTATTTTTTATTTCTTTTTACTTTATTAACCTTATTATAATGTTAAACCGAATGTTAAATTTGTTCCACACTTATTTTCACATTATCCGAAACAATATCGGGGCAAGTAAAATGTATCTCCGTTCCCACATTCTTGAAGGACTGCATATTGGCCACCCACAACCTTGCAAAGTAAAAAAATGCGTTTGTAATATAAGGTCTAAATTCTTTAAGCTATTTCAATATAGAAATCTGTGTTTTTTTCTATTTGACCTGTTCGCCTGCCTTGCAAAATAAAATAAATTAGATTACAGATTAATTTCACCACACTTGTCTCTTTATTTTTATTTATACAGTAATAAGTTTTAAACTAAAATCTTAAAATCCAGCCCCGTTACCGTTAGAGACCCGTAAACCTGTACACTCACATTATGTTTAAAAGTTATATCTGCCTCTCACGGTACCTACTTTTATTATTTCAAAGAACTTAAAATTTGATAAAATCAGAACTGTGCTTTTATTGCACAGCTAACTTCGTGAACGAATGGAATGGACAATAAATGTACAATCCGATATATTTGCTTACACATTCGGATAAACCTTATAGTAACATCCCACATACATGTGAATTTTTAACAATTGAAACTTGACACTTTTAAAAGATAATATATTATTAAACAAATTAAAGCAAATTTTAGTAAAGCCTATTACACCCAAATTAATACCTACGATACGATATATTTTAATAAAATATTTAGCACTATTCCTAGGTTAAGTATTACTTGTATTATTAAGATGTTGCTTCAACCATGCAGGGGAGGTGGAGCACTGTTGTATTTGTTTTGTCATCTTGTAATACCTACCATGATTGCAGCGAATAAATTATTTATGAATTATTAGTGAAGAAGCGGCATATGAAATATGTAAATGCCTTTCACATTGTTCGCTTGATATCGTCGCTCCGTGAAATCAGCAATATTAATGTCAACAGATCTAGTTTCGACACTCATTCATTCAGTGAAAACTGTTTTAATTCAATTCAAAGTGGTTTTGTTTTGCAAGTGACAATTTTTTTCTATCACGTTTTAATGCATACATAATTAATATTCTTTCATTACACTTATATCAAATAATATCCAAAACAAGGAAAGAAGCGAGTGAGCTATTATTATGGACATTCGCTTGGCATTGTAGATTACTGTCCACTATTTAATATTATGCTTCACGTTTCTGAGACAGGACTATTTTCCTCAGAGGTATGAGTTAGTACTAAACACTTTTTTGTATGTATGAACTTAGTTCCCACTGCCTTTCCTATCATGTAGAAAAAAAATTTGACAGACAGACGAAAAGACCAACCTAACAAAAAAACGACGCCACGCCATCTTCACCTTCCTTTTGATATATTTAATTTATCTTCTCTATGACCAACATCATCTAATTTAATTTAACCTCAATGAGCGTAGCGTCGGCATAGTCATAATTGGCTAGTCAATTGTGTTGTACTATTCGGCTGCGTTTTCCATTACTAAAAAAGATAACATAATATAAACCGGCAGTAATTTCGGGGGTATCTCTAGTAAATATGTCTACAGACTTTTATATACGGTATTATGTTGGTCACAGGGGAAAGTTTGGACATGAATTCCTTGAGTTCGAATTCCGTCCTGACGGTAAACTCCGTTACGCTAATAATTCTAACTATAAAAACGATACAATGATTCGCAAAGAAGCATATTTACATCCGTGTGTAATGGACGAACTCAAGAGGATTATCGTGGATTCGGAAATTATGCATGAAGATGACCGTTTATGGCCACAACCAGACCGAGTTGGTAGACAGGTTAGTTTGTTGTTACTTATTAATATTTTGTACGACCTGACAATTCGTGGACTGTATGGGAATCAAATGGAAGACACGGATTATGAGTGAGTTATCCGTTTATGTGTAATGTAATGATGATTAAGTCTCACGGTAGTTTCATGTTGAAAATGAAAATAATTTGCAATTATAAATGACTAGCTTGTCGCCTGCGATTTGTCTGCACAGAAGTAAAATTTCTAGCGAAGCAACTAAAATCACCTTTATATGGCTCTGCAAAGACCTTTTTTTTTACAGATGTGTTTTACTAATAAATGACCTTTTCACCAAAGAATGATGGGCAAAAATGTAATAGTACCCAGCCCAATCACCAATAGAATATGAAGACTATGTAGAATATCAGTGGCGGATTTACCAGAAGGCTGAGTAGGCTCGAGCCTAGGGCCGCAAATTTGGGGAACAAGCTTTTTTTTTTACCTCAGAAATAAAAAAAATATCTTAAACACTATTCAGCCTATACCTTGAAAATTTGTAAATCCGCCACTGTAGAATATGTAGGCTTATTGATCCCACTATTTGCTGTAATTGTTTTTGATGACTAGACAGTGAAGGGTGGGAGAATCGAGATATTTTATGATGAAACTAGTTGTTGCCTGTGGCTTCGCTCCCGTTTCAGTATTTTTTTTAATTCAAAATTGTATTTTAATCAATCCTTATCCAAACAGTAAAAAACGCAGCTAAAAAAGAATTATTCAATTTGCTGCAGTTCTTTGGAAGTTATGTGTGTGTACATACATTTGGATGTTTCATTTTTATTTATATAGATATTTAAGTTTGTATAGTCTGTTTTATTTAAAATGACGAAATGCAATTAACGCGGTATTTTACAACTTCTTTTGTTGCTGAATATGAAAGGAAAAAATAACAAAGAGACATAAAAAAACTGACCGCAGTATGGCACCTGTACTGCAGTAGCTCAACCCATCTTGATCTTTGAAATGAAAGATTTTAATTTTTATTTAAAATATGATTATTAATACACCCGTTAGACACTAAAAAAATATTGCACTTAAGCCTGGAAAGTATCCCCTCCTATTGATTATTGTTGATTACCTGAATTGGACCCTTTTAAGTATAATAGGTGTATTGTTTTCCATATACAATTACAGTGCGGCTAACACTCAGGTAAAAATTTCTTATACCTACTATTAAACAATTGTGCAAAGTGATTTTGATACAGTATATAATTATTATTTTAGAAACGCACGTCATCTAGTGTAACACCGGCCAACAACATCAAAACTATCAAGATTGTTTGTTCACGGTATACTTGGACAGACGCTAATGGTTTTACAACCCCACTTGAAGTTAACAATTGAACAATAGATGTCGGTTTTAAGTACTTTTCGTCATTTTAAATGAAACAGACCATACAGACCCAGAATGAGAATGTGCTGAAGGCTCGTAACTCTTGAGCTTATTTTTTATTTAGTTCAAATAGAAATGCAATAGGATTGCAATGCATGCAGGGCTCAGTTATTGTAGGAATAAAAATTGTGTTTGTGTGATTATTTGAAGTTGGATTGATAGCTCTCTTCTCCGGTGCTTTTGAAGTTTGTCCCCTTATTAGAAAAAGAAGCTTAGTAATAATTAGCTTTCACATTGTATATATAAGATTTTTATTGGTTATATGGGCCAATTTGGCAGGTATCTAATACAATAAACCAAGGACCTTCATACATATATTATATACAAATACACAAATCACGTCTTTATTCCTAATGGGGTAGACAGAGTCTAAGATAACAAAACCTAAAGGCCACATTTAGCAAGATTGTGAGTGTATAGGTGGAAAATGGAATCAAAATAGTGATGGGTTACTAGCCGCATCGCCTATAACATGATTCCTGTGATTTTCGCCCATTCCCTTCATGGGCTTTTACCATCTGCGCGGGAAGAAAGCCACTGATACATTCTATGTTTTTTCTTTGGTCCCAGACCAGCATGGAAGTTATACCTTCATACAAAGTTGCAAAAACCCTAAAACCACCTAAAACCAGCCCTGGGGAAAAATCTCTTCATAAATGATGTGTCCTACTTATAAACTACTTCCAGCTCGAATTACAACTATTACAAGTCTCTAGTTCAAAAAAACTAAAGACTCAAGCAAAATTGCAAGAGTCCTTACTTAAACCACCTTAATCCGGCCAGGTCACAAAATCCTTTCTTAGCAGATGCTGTCACCATAATAACCATCTTCATGCCAAATTTCAGCGCAATCTGTTCAGTTGAATCCGATTCATTTGATAGACCTTTTACTAATACTATCCGAAAGATCCAAATTATTTGAATCCTTGAGGTTGTCAGATCCGAATCCAAAATAGGGTGGATATCCGGATAATAGGGATATCTGGATATCCCTAGAATCCCTAGAAAATGCAGGTCTCCAAATGGAACAGGACTAATTTTATAACCCACATTTTTTAAATTTCAGGAACTGGAGATTGTTATTGGAGAGGAACATATTTCTTTTACCACTTCCAAAACTGGATCATTACTGGACGTCAATCAATCTCGAGACCCTGAAGGCTTACGTGGCTTCTACTACCTTGTACAAGATCTGAAGTGCCTTGTTTTTTCACTCATTGGTCTTCATTTTAAAATCAAACCTATATAAAAAGTGAAACAAAGTGAATATAATAAACTATTAAGCCCTAAACTTGTTTTTTTTTCGTTTCCTGAAAGAATTACTAATTTGTCAAATTTTAGAACCAATCATCAATTATTTATCTTTAAGTATAAGTGTTTATTCTTCGATCGTTTACCCTACACCTACTAATGAACGTTCATTCCTCAGATGTGCGAAATCTGCGACTTACCAGGTTTTCTCATTCCTGTTTGATTGAGCTATTGGGCGATTTAGGCGTCAGCAGTTATGCTAGAGTCGGAATGCATTCCGTCTGTACTGGCAGTAAAAGATTAGAAAAATGCTATTTTGATATCGCATAGAAATGCTGCTAACACGTGTTAACATCATAAGTAAATGATATCTACATATTACAGTACATTACTACAGAATGCTTAAATAGTGTAAGTACCCGGTCATAAAATACGTCTTGAACGCATTCGCTATAAAATGTAAATCACAGTAATTCCCACCTTCCAACCTAGCAATCCCATTCAGGTTGGGTATTTGGTCCAGTCATTATAGCAAGTTCACCTCGGAATTCGAGATACCCAGCTGTAAATCTGTAAATACTTGTACCTATAGGTATTGACACCCTAAAAGTTGTCTCAAAACCTACATATGGTAGGGTGTGCGCAACTATTAAATTTCAAGGTCAAAGGTCACAAAAATCGGTTTTTTGCGCTTTTTTTGTAAATATCTCATTTCCTATGGGTTTTAGCTATTTGTATCTCTTATCAATATTGTAGAATACAAAATTCTCCACAAATTTTGTTTAAAAAATTTTTTTATACGGTGAACCGTTTTCGAGATAGAGGGCGGAGAGCGTTTTATTTTTATTAAAAGTAAAAAATGGAATAAAGGGTACAAAAACTACAATTTATAATTTTAATCATCTTCTTCCTCTTCATCGTCGTCTTCCGGCTGCTGGTAAATTTCAAACTGGTCTTCATTATCGTCTTCAACGACATTTGTCTCAAGTTCTTCCATGATTTCGGGGTCAAAGGGTTTTCCATCTTCGTTAATGTCGCTCTGATATGGTTGAGCATTGAGACAAGCTTGCCCATTACATTGGCCACAAGCTAAAGAGCATTGCAAGCCCACTTTCCTGCATCCGCATCGTGAACCACAACCGCTCTCGCAGTTGCAGAAAATTGTATTTAGCAAATCTTCTGGAGCAGTTGGTAAAATTGTCATGATAGGCTCCAGAAAATCGTTTCGCATTGCCCAACCCCATACCTACCTGGCGTTCCAAATCATGCCCTAACCAAGTTTGAACTTGATAATATACACGTTTGAAATGTTGATGAGCAGCTGCACTTGTTGGTGGAATATTTGAAAGCTGCACAGGTTTATTAAGTTATGATAAGATTAAAGTTACATTATGATTTAAGTATGTATGAATATATGTGTATATGTATGAATGTATGTATGTATGAAGAGATTGATGAATGTGGATGAAGCGAAAGAAGTATGTCAGGATCGTAGCAAGTGGAACAAAGTAGTCTCTGCCTACCCCTGTGGGAAAAAGGCGTGACGGTATGTATGTATGTATGTATGTATGATTTAAGTTTTTCCCTTAATTATTTTTTAATTTTAGGAAACGGTTATCAGTATTATTGAATAGATATAGATTTAATGCATGAAGAAAATGATAAAATATAATATAATAGTTCAGGGGTTCCCAACCTATTACCCTATGCGCCTCCCTCAAGTTTATGCTAAAATACTACGCCCCCCTTGTCCCACCTCAACTACATAGGTACTATATTAATGATTAGCGAGAACATTGTGCTTGCACTTTATTAGTAAATTTATGAATTTTAATAAATACCTAAGCCGCTCGTCGCGCCCCCCCTTGGATTACCCTACGCCCCCCAAGTGGGGCGCGCCCCACTGGTTGGGAACTCCTGTAATAGTTAATAAAAATTGACAAATATTTTATCGATAGTTCATCAACTATATTATGTATAGGTATGGCGCGTTTTCGATCGGAGGCACCGGTTGACCTGAAGTGATCCTGTGACCGCGCGCTCTCCGCCCTCTATCTCGAAAACGGTTCACCGTATAAAAAAATTTTTGAACAAAATTTGTGGAGAATTTTGTATTCTACAATATTGATAAGAGATACAAATAGCTAAAACCCATAGGAAATGAGATATTTACAAAAAACCGATTTTTGTGACCTTTGACCTTGAAATTTAATAGTTGCGCACACCCTACCATATGTAGGTTTTGAGACAACTTTAAGGGTGTCAATATACAAGTATTTACAGACTTACAGCCGGGTATCTCGAATTTCGAGATTCTTACCTAATCTAAGCTTAAATGACTGGACCAATTGGGAAATCACAGTGTCATCTTCCAACCTGCCTCAGGTTGGATAGTGGCAATAAAATTTATTAATTTTTTTTCTTCCCATCTTCCAACCTATACTGAATAGGATACAGTCACTAATAATTGTATATAGTCAAGTAGCTGGTATATTTCTACGTTTATACAACGTGTTACAAAATACCCCGTAAAAAATATAATTAATTATTAAAGCCAAAAATATTGTCAACCCTAATAAGCTGTCATGTCAGGGAACCAGATTATTTAACAGAAAGGCCTACGTACCTATTTTACCTATAGTCTACTTTTTTTAAATTATTAGCTTCGCGCTCTTGGCGGGTGCCCAGAAGGTTGGTAGCATTGCCGAGTTGTATGGCAATGCTTACCCTTTGTGCTAAAAAGAAACCAGCCCTCTGGTCACCCGATGCTTCGTTTAATTTCAACCCATATAGCTCGTGCGCACTTGGCCCTCACGGACCCATGGTTTCTACCCCAAACGGCTCAAACATGTAGGCACTGCTAATGCCCGCATATTTGCGCCGCTTGAGGAATTCCGCAGAGTCCGCTGCGACACCAGCCCTGTTCTCTGAAGATGGAAGGTGGGAGGGCGCGAGTGTGTCGACGCAAGTGGCGTCCCAAACCAAAGGCCGTCCCATCTTCCATGGCACGAGCATCATACCGTCGGGCCTCTTGCCATCCTCGCGAACCAAGCCCGGAGGTTCGAGAACGGCTGGCACCCCGGCACTCACCAAGGCCCAGCGGATGACATCGTTGAGGTCAGCATGTCGTGGGATCCGCCCCATACTATTGTGGCAAGAGAGGCTGTCGACCTGTACACCACAGTGGCAGCGACGAGGGACTACACAAGTCGCTCCCAAACGGAGACACACAGCAAGGCGGAAAGTATTATCCTCCAACAAAGTGCCCCAATTGGATGAAGGAATGGCATGTAGCCAAGCACCAGATTACCATTTCACAACGGCAAGAAGACGTCCGCGTTCTGTAGGGCTAGTAGGCTGGCCGCAGACGCACGGAATCCTGATTCGGTTTCCTGATCAGGAATTCAGATTCGGAAACCCGAATGCAACACCTTTCATACAAAATGTTTAGGCTGGCCGCAGACGCACGGAATCCTGATTCGGTTTCCTGATCGGGAATTCAGATTCGTGAAAACCGAATGCAAACCTTTCATACAAAATGTTTAACAAAGCGCACACGTTTCTTAAAGTTTCCGAACGGAAAATTTAAGAAACGTGTGCGCTTTGTTAGCCTGGCCGCAGACGCACGGAATCCTGATTCGGTTTCCTAATCAGGAATTCAGATTCGTAAAACCCGAATGCAAACCTTTCATACAAAATGTTTAACAAAGCGCACACGTTTCGTTAAGTTTCCGAACGGAAAATTTACGAAACGTGTGCGCTTTGTTAAACATTTTGTATGAAAGGTTTGCATTCGGGTTTTACGAATCTGAATTCCTGATTAGGAAACCGAATCAGGATTCCGTGCGTCTGCGGCCAGGCTTAAACGTTTTGTATGAAAGGTGTTGCGTTCGGGTTTCCGAATCTGAATTCCTGATCAGGAAACCGAATCAGGATTCCGTGCGTCTGCGCCCAGGCTTCAGCTCGAGAAAAGGTCTCCTGCCAGGATTCTCCATGCACAGCTATCACGGTATCGTCTGCGTAGCAAACAAGCTCTGCATTAGGGATCGAAATATCAAATCTGATAGTGAATCTGAAGTAGGTAGTTTGTTTTATTTAAAATGACGAAAATGCACTTAACGCGGGATTTTACATCTTCTTTTGTTGCTGAATATGAAAGGAAAAGATAACAAAGAGAAATCTAATAAAAAATAAAACTGACCGAAGTATGGCATGTGTAGTTACTGGAGTTGCTCAACCCTTCTTGATCTTTGAAATGAAAGATTTTTATTTTATTTAAAATATGATTATATTATAGTATTACACAAAAAATCAACACTTATACATATTACATCGAGAACTTAGATCACCAAAATCCAATCAGAAGCATTGAAAGTTCTGTAAATTATAGCCAGATTGTAAAATAGAGACTATTTTTGCAAATATAACACATGTACCTATACCTACTAAAAGAGCGAAAGCCCGGCCCGTTAGACACTAACAAAATATTGCACTTAAGCCTAGAAAGTATCCCCTCCTATTGATTATTGTTTATTACCTGAAGTGAACCCTTTTAAGTTTAATAGGTGTATTGTTTTCCAAATACAATTACAGTACGGCTAACACTCAGGTAAAAATGTATTATACTTACTATTAAAAAATTGTACAAAGTGGTATTGATACAGTATATAATTATTATTTTAGAAACGCACGTCTTATAGTGTAATACCGACCAACAACATCAAAACTATCAAGATTGTTTGTTCACGGTAGGGTTTATTGGAAAAGAAAAACAAATCATAATAAAACAGTCACAACTTAAAAATAACGCAGAGATACTAAAACTAAAACTACTACTAATTATAAAACAAATTGTTATAAAGCTATAAATAAAAAAGTTGCCCCAAATCACTGCCCGGTGGCATGGTGCCCAGAAGGCTGGCAGCATTGCCGCGTTGGATGGCAATGCTTACCCTTTGTGCTAAGAAGAAACCAGCCCTCTGGTCACCCGATGCTTCATTTATTTTGGTCGACAGCGATCCATACAGCTCGTGCGCACTTGGCCCCCACGGACCCATGGTTTCTACCCCAAACGGCACAAACATGTAGGCACTGCTAATGCCCGCATATTTGCGCCGCTTGAGGGATTCCGCAGAGTCCGCTGCGACACCAGCCCTGTTCTCTGTAGATGGAAGATGGGACGGCGCGAGTGTGTCGACGCAAGTGGCGTCCCAAACCAAAGGCCGTCCCATCTTCCATGGCACGAGCGTCATACCGTCGGGCCTCTTGCCATCCTCGCGAACCAAGCCCGGAGGTTCGAGAACAGCTGGCACCCCGGCACTCACCAAGGCCCGACGGATGACATCGTTGAGGTCGGCATGTCGCGGGATCCGCCCCACACTATTGCGGCAGGAGAGTCCGTGGTGGCCGAGGCTGTCGACCTGTACACCACAGTGGCAGCGATGAGGGACTACACATGTCGCTCCCAAACGAAGACACACAGCAAGGCGGAAAGTATTATCCTCCAACAAAGTGCCCAAATTTGATGAAGGAATGGCGTGCAGCCAAGCACCAGATTCCCATTTCACAACGGCAAGAAGACGGGCGCGCTCTGTAGGGCTAGTAGACGTGTGGTATAGATTATCCCGCACCAGCCTACAAAGCGGCTCATCCCATTGCCGCTGTGAACCGGGAGAGTTGGGCAGATCCGCCATCGGGCAAGCCCTACCCCATGCCATTTTAGCCTCCGTAAGGTGAGGCACCACCAGGTTTTCAAGAGGAAGCCCTAGTATTTTACCAACAAGTGCTCGAGTGGAGTGGACACGGTATACTTTGGTACTACCGATACACCTGCATAATGGTTTTACAACCCCACTTGGAGATTAATTATGATTGTATTAACTTTTAACTTGTAAATATGTTTGTTTCGGTATTTTTATTAATAAAACTTGGAGATAACAATTATACAATAACTAGATGTTGGTTGTAAGTACTTTTCGTCATCTTAAATAAAACAAACTATACACTTACATTTTTTTCTGAATATAGGTAGACCTACTAAACGTGCTGCTCATATGAGACAGCGCCATTTAAAAGAAAAGGACGATTTGTCGCACACATACTTAATGCTAATTTTAGACTTATATGGTTTTCTCATGGTTGCCATTGTCAGAACTGGACCAAATTGAAATGGGACCACACGGAAAGCACCAGCTTTCAAATAAAAAAAGAATCATTAAAATCGCTTCGCCCAGCCGAAAGTTATGAGGTAACAAACATTTAAAAAAATACAGACGAATTGAGAACCTCCTCCTTTTTTTGAAGTCGGTTAAAAATAAGTGTGAGAATGTAACAATGAAAAATAAGAAGGCCATCCAACAGAAAAGGATTTGATCAGAAGCAAAAAGAAAAGATAAGGTACTAAAGACAGGTAGTGGATTAAATTAGTGATAAATAGTGAGATTCGAGTTGGTTTTTAAAAATAGAGTTTAGCTCGTCGTAGGTCTACAGGAAGGGAATTCAACAGACGGATAGAGGTAGAGGTCATAATAAAGGAGAACTTAGAGGAAGAAGCAGGAACAGCTAGGAGGAGATTTTGCGCAGACCGAAGAGAAGTCAGTAATTTAAAACGCTCTTGGAGATAACGGGGAGTTATAGGATTAATAAGAATACTGTACAAAAGATAAAGAATATGAGAGTTACGGCGATAACGGATAGGGAGCCACTTGAGATGCGTGCGAAAATAGGAGACATGGTCAAATTTCCGCTAACCGAATATGAACCGGATACAGACATTTTGAATACGTTTAAGCTTATTCAACTGCTCCTCTGTAAGATCCAGATAGGAAATAATCAGCGTAGTTCAAAATAGGTAAAAGAAGAGAATTGGTGGCGAGAGGGAGAAAGGGAGATTTAACTTTTTATACCTGGCTACCCGATAGTTGTGACCGGAAAAGAATAGGCAACGTAACGTTTGCATATTCTATGGGCTTCATACTTTCGATTGGTATAGAATTTATCCAATATCAAACCGGTGAAATGTTGTTTTTTTTTTTAATTTTTAATTAAACATACCCTGGACTAAAATTTTGTTAGGCAACCCATATGCAATATATTTATTGATATATTAAATTAAGTATAAAATACGTTTCATCAAATAAACATCTCGGTGAAGGTCGTTGCATAGCGCCGGGATCGTAGGCTATTACAGATAGTTTGGAGACCCGGGGAAGGACATAGTGTTAGAAAGAGGTTTCGCAATCGTTGACAGACTGGCCGGTATGAAAGGTGACGGATGTAGGTATTCAAGTTTGATGTTTGAGAAAAACGTCATACTTATACCTTTTTGTTTAGCTGTCTAACAGAAACGTGTTCTTTTACTATGCTATTTAGTTACTATACTATTGTAAAATAAATAAAATATCTTTATTTTAAAGATTCGTTCATTTCTGTTGACACCGCCAGCTCTGCTATAATATAGATACAATCTATAGACAAATAGAAAATTTCATCAGGTTATGTGCCTGTGCCTGTAGACAAATATGTCAACCGGAAGCGGAAGTTTATATTCTCTTGGAGGAGGGAATGGAACTACTATACACCAGCAGAGTAATACAGTACCTAAGTGGTGGTATCTCGATTGATAAACTTGACGGAAACATTAATTATGCCATTTGGAAATTCCTTATGGAGCTATATCTACTGGAAGCAGATCTGCGGGAGTAGGTATGGTCTGTTTCATTTTAAATGACGAAAAGTACTTAAAACCGACATCTATTGTTCAATTGTTAACTTCAAGTGGGGTTGTAAAACCATTAGTGTTCAGTCCAATATACCGTGAACAAACAATCTTGATAGTTTTGATGTTGTTGGTCGGTGTTACACTAGATGACGCGTTTCTAAAATAATAATTATATACTGTATCAAAATCACTTAGCACAATTGTTTAATAGTAGGTATAAGAAATTTTTACCTGAGTGTTAGCCGCACTGTAATTGTATATGGAAAACAATACAACTATTATACTTAAAAGGGTCCAATTCAGGTAATAAACAATAATCAATAGGAGGGGATACTTTCCAGGCTTAAGTGCAATATTTTTTTAGTGTCTAACGGGTGTATTAATAATCATATTTTAAATAAAAATTAAAATCTTTCATTTCAAAGATCAACAAGGGTTGAGCTACTCCAGTACAAGTGCCATACTGCGGTCAGTTTTTTTATGTCTCTTTGTTATTTTTTCCTTTCATATTCAGCAACAAAAGAAGTTGTAAAATCCCGCGCTAATTGCATTTTCGTCATTTTAAATAAAACAGACTATACACGAGTGCTACTCCGCCTGCATCTCATATACAAGGAAACAAAAAAGACCAAAAGGCACGAGCGAGAATTTGTTTAATGGTCAAACCACACCGCTTAGTAGGTACACGTACGGAAGGCTAAGACAGCCAAGGAAGCTGTGGTGCGCTTTTGAAGACAATCAATCGGCGTCGACTGCTGACAAGGCTAGTAAGCTTCAAGCTAGAGCAGTTCTCGACAGTCAGAGATTATGTGACTAGTGTCATGACGACGTCACAGGAACTTGCGGACTTAGGGAAGGAAGTTGATGATGAACTATTGGCTGCATTACTTCTTCAAGGTCTTACCGCAGACTTTCAACCAATGAGATTGGCACTACAGAATAGTAACATTGTACTCACAACCGATTATGTAAAGACAAAGTTATTCCAGATGGAATATACTGACATGGCAAGCTCGAGTGCATGCCAACCGAAGCCAGAACAAACAGCGTTCACAGCAAAGAAGTATAAGGGCAAGAGTGCTCCGAAAAACACCAAGAGAAAGGTGAAATGCTTGATTTGTGATGGACCACACAAGGCAAATGAGTGCCCGGACAATCCTAAATTGAAGAAGGAAGCTCATCCAGCATTTGCACTTGCATGACGAATCGAAGAGCTTGGTTTAGCTGTTTGAAGGACACACCCCAGCCCCTTACAGTAACTTGTGCGGATGGTAATGAGGTGTTTGGTCGAGGTAAGGGTACGGTTGTATGTGAGTCAGGGCTATCCATCAGTAATGTTACGTATGTACCTGATTTACAAACCAACTTACTTAGCGTAAGTGAAATTGTCAAAAAGGATAATGTAGTTGTATTTTTTAAAAATGGTTGTGACATCTACAGGAGTGAGGAATGTACGGTACAAGGCCCTGCTGCTTTGAAAGGTGTAGAAGAACGAGGAGTTTATAAAATTAAAACTGCTCCTCAGGATTCTGCACTCGCAACGACTGAAGGCGATCAATTGATGCTTTGGCATCGGCGGATGGGTCACTTTGGCAAGTACAACCTTAAACTCCTGAGGGATAAGATGGCAATTGGGGTAAGTTTTCCAAATTCTACTTCTACACTCGAGTGTGTATCATGTATAATGGGAAATCAAACCAAACAACCATTTCAAAAGCGTAGCACTACAAGGGCTTAATACACTCAGATGTATGCGGACCAATGAATGTAGGTAGCTTCTGTAAACGGTAACATATATTTTTTGACGTTTATTGACGACTTTTCGCGTGAAACTTTTATTTATTTTTTGAAATCAAAGAGTGATGTATTCGAAAAATTCTTAGAGTTTAAAGCTTTAGCTGAAAATCAGAGTGTTCTTGAAGAACAAGTCACCTACAATCGCTGTAAAGGACATGACTCCTAAAGAGAAATGGTCAGGAAAACGATGCGATTTGAGCATGATAAAGACTTTCGGGTGCAAAGCTTTTATGCACGTTCCAGACCAGAAGCGGACAAAGTGGGATCATAAAAGCCGAGAGCTGATCCACGTCGGGTATTGTGACAATGCTAAGGCATACCGGCTTCTTGACCCCGCTACTGGAGCCATATACAAAGCGAGAGATGTGATATTCTTCGAAAACCAGAAATACCGAGAGGAAGTTGAACCACAATATGATCCGGAGTTGGTAAACAACAATTCCACGCTTGGAGAAGTGAAACTTAGTCCAGTCATCGTCAGTAGAACAACATCCGAGGTTCCATTACCATTACAACCATTGCAGGAAATAAAGTTTCCTAGAGAGGAACAGCTAGACCCTGAATTGGAGAGAGAAGCAACTGAAGCACCTAGAGAGGAGCATAAGGAACCCGAACTGCAGAGAGTACCTGAACAATCTCAGATTGACGAAATCGATGAGTTCGAAGATTGCGAACTTGGACCGGCTCCCATTGCGGAAAATATTCCTAACCAGAGCAAACGGAGGTACCCGCTCAGGGATAGGAAGCCCAGAGAATTTCCGGATTATGTACTGTATCAGGCAGTGCAAGCACAGGAAGATCCAGCAACAGTACAGGAGGCTTTATCCAGAGCTGACAGCGAGCAATGGAGAAAAGCAATTCAGGAGGAGCTGGATGCTTTAAAGAAATATGGCACATGGTCTTTGGTTAAACCTAATGAAGCAACTAACATTATTGATTCTAAGTGGTTACTTAAAATCAAAAAGGAGGCCGGGAATAGAACTAGATACAAGGCACGTTTGGTTGCAAGAGGCTTTACCCAAAGAAAAGGCATTGATTACGACGAAACATTTTCTCCAGTGGCGAGGCATAGTTCCCTGAGGCTGTTATTTGCTTTTGCTACGAACCTGCAAATGAGTGTCGACCACATGGACGTTAAGACTGCATTCCTCAATGGGAATATAGACGAAGTGGTGTATATGAGACAACCACCTTTCTTTGAAGAAAAGGGAAAAGAACAGCATGTGTGCATGTTAAAGAAGTCATTATATGGACTAAAACAAGCACCACGCTCATGGAATATTAAACTTCACACAGAATTAGAGAGTCTGAAATTTAATAGGTGTAAGAATGAACCTTGTGTTTATACTCGGACATCAGGAAAACACAGGATTATCCTAGCTGTGTATGTGAATGACATTATTATTTTCTATAATGATCCACAACAAATGCAGAGGGTAAAGGGTGAACTGATGTCGAAATTCGAAATGAAAGATCTCGGAAAGGCAGACTTATTTCTGGGAATGAGTATTAAACAAATGGATGGTCGAATCAAAATCGATCAAGAAGAGTATATAGACAAACTTCTACAGCGGTTTGGAATAACAGACTGTAAACCAGTTAGTACACCAGCAGTTCCTGGTCAACGTTTTACTAAACCTGAGGACTCTCACAAACCAAACGAATCAGTTCCATACAGAGAACTGATAGGTTCATTAATGTACGTTGCTGTCTGCACGAGGCCAGACATTGCACACTCTGTAAACTTTATGAGCCAATTTAACAATAACTATAAAGAAGTACATTGGTTGGCCGTAAAGAGAATCCTGCGATACCTAAAAGGTACGAAGAATTTGGGGTTAGTTTTTAAGAAGGATACCTGTAGAGCCATTCAAGGTTTTGCTGATCCTGATTATGTGGGAAATCTTGTGGATAGAAAATCATATTCTGGAAATGCATTTACAATGGCAAAAGGAGCGGTAGCAAAGCTCAAAACAAAGAAGCATAGCCATATCCACAGCAGAGGCTGAATATGTTAGCCTGTCAGAAGCTGCTAAAGAAGCTATCTTCCTAAGATGCTTTCTAAATGAGCTGTTAAGTAAGGAGAAGAGAATTACAATTCATACAAATAGTCAGTCTACTA
This sequence comes from Pandemis cinnamomeana, assembly GCA_932294345.1. NCBI lineage: Eukaryota > Metazoa > Arthropoda > Insecta > Lepidoptera > Tortricidae > Pandemis > Pandemis cinnamomeana. The sequence goes on from OW028702.1 coordinate 14,319,897, forward strand.
ACGTAGTGGCGCCAATGACCGACAAGAACCAGTTACCGACACTTTTTTTTTTGATCAAAGAAAATAAGAGTTGTAAACCGATTTCTTAATGAAGCAATACTTTGCCGTAGAGATGACACTTCATACTTTCATTCGGTGACATTATGAAAGAAATCCGCCGTTGCGTTTTAAAATGGCCGGAGGATAACTAAGCACGGCGAGTGTTTTCGTGAATACGGCGGAATTTCTTACAGAAATCGTTAAGGAGGTGAGTACAATATTTTGTTTATTATCGTGATGTATTGAAACTCACTTGGATTTGGTGTTTTCCGGTGGTTATAATAGCAATCGGGGGATCGGTTTTTATTACAGTTAAAGTTTAGAGATTATTTTCTTAGCATTTATTGCCGTTGTCGATGACTGGATCTGACAAAGTGACTTTTTCCAATTATCGACAAGTGTCGGTAGCAATAATTTTTTTAAAGTGTCTCTTTACATCCAAATAAGGTTCTATTTCCTTTGCTGAGTTATTAGGTATTTGAAATAGATTGATAAACGTCGAGGTACCAGTAATCGACGCGGTGTTGATTATTGGAACCAAATTATGTCGATAATTGGTTTTTACAGATGCCTTCAAGAAAAAATTACATTTCTGACCAAATGGGAAAAGCTTTTGAGGCTGTGAGGAACTGCGAAGGTTGCAGCTGCTGCTAAACGTATCGCAGTACCTGGGATTACTCTTCACGACAAAATCACAGGAAAAACTCCAATTGGATGCGCTATTATGGGGCCAAGTACTATCTTGACAAAATCAGAACAATACATTTTGGAAACATGGATATTAGCGTTATCTAAAAACTATAATTCCGTTGACCATAGAGGAAATAACCAATTAAAGTGGTAATAAGGACTATCAAATTATGGCAATACATCTGACTTTCGACGTATACCATACTAATACATTTTTTTCCCTTTATCTTCTACATGGAACCAAGTCATTTAAGTAATTTACTTTTTGGTTTTTATAAAAAATAATCGACTTTCATTCACTATGCTACATAACGACTAAACATTAACCATCCATATCGACCATAATACATCGACATGATTGCTTTATTCATTTTAGTGACCTGTTTAACCTTCGGCTGGCCAACCTGAGAGCAGTATCGCCAATTCTGGCTTAGCTTAAATTCATTTCATATTCATTATAAGACATTTTCAATCTATTAGGTTGTTTCGTCTATGCCCCGCTGGCTAAAAATACTGCACAGTGTGTGAAAAACAATTATTGATTAAAACGTATGTATGTACAGCAAATCCTTTTCCAAACAACTGGCCCATGAAGAAGTGATTTCAGTCGTTCTTGAAGAGGCATTCAAACCAAAATAATGATTATGAACAAAACTGTGTTCTGTTCTCAAGAAATTGTAATATCGCAAAGTACTGCAGTTCCTAATTTTTATACATTCTGTTTTGTTTTTGATTGATTTTAATTCCATTCAAGGTATATATAGACTATTGGGTTATTATGACACTACAGGGTAGTTATTTAATTTAATTATGAATACGACTAATTGTTAACTAATCTTATATATTTTTTCAGGAAAGTGATACGGTTACCAACCAAAATAATGATTATGAATAAAAAATAATAATTACTTAAAGCATATTTTGATGCTCTTTGTTTTATTATGAACACATATTAAGAGCATCAAGATATGCTGTTATAAAAAGATTTCATTTACTTTTACTTTTTGATTTTTTTTACTTTGTGCATGTATCTCAGTGTTAGTCAATTGTATTTCTCTTGTTTATTTTGCATAATACAGAGTCAACATACATACATACATACTTTTTCCGTTTCATTATTGTTTGAATTTACTTGTACCTAAGATATACCTACGTAGATTGCTGAAATTATATCACTAAAAACTACTAATGCTATTATAAAAACACGACTAATTGATATATAAATACTAGGTATTTGTGTGATTTTTAACACTTTTTCCAAACATTTGGCTTGATAACTAACCGAAATAATAATAATGAATAAAATATTAATAATTGGATACAGTATATTTTGGTACTTGTAATTTAGAGTTTGTTCTCTGCTGAATAAAAAAAAATAAGAATGAGTGAACATAGATGACAATAAATAAATACTTATTGAACTGTTCATTTTAATTCATTACGGATTTATCTAACCAACATTCCAATCCTATCTACACTCACTTTGCCAATTGTGGTGATCATGCAAGTGCCCATTGTGAATTATAGTCGATAACTAGGTGACGATAACTGGTAGTTGTCGATAACTGGGTGTCGGCGTTTGGAGTTTCAAGTGTCGATTACTGGAGATTTTGAAGTAAAATCGGTTTTTCAGGTTTTTTTTCTACTACATATTTGTTTAAAAGTAAAAATATACCCCATTCATATCTCAAGGATATATTTCATCATATTTAAATGTCAATTTCCTTCTAAAAATATCAGAAGTATTTAAAATTTTATAACAAAACACACCATCTCCTTAAAGTGTCGATCATTGGTGCCATTACGTTATGACTATAGCGCTTAATCCGGTGCAACATCAATGGACAAAACACGTAGACGTCCGCTACCATTTCATTAGGGACACACTTGAGAGTGATGTACTGACTTTGAAATATTTAGAGACAAAATATATGGTTGCTGATATTATGAATAAGCCAGTGCCTAAAGGGAAGCATGTGTTCTGCCGAAGTAAGATGGTTGTTTTGTGTAAGTACGTAGGTCACACTGAAAGTTTTTAGAATCTCAAAAATTAAAGAGGATATAATGATGTAAATTATATTATTGCTTTCCGAAGTACTCTCTTCGACAATCAATATACTTATTCATGCGATGAAACCATTTTGTGAAGTATTCGGCCCACCCTTCTTTAGACACTACTTCTACGGCGTTTTGGAACGCCACTACTGCCTCTTCCGCATTCATAAAATGTATTCCGCGCAGTTTATTCTTAATTTTAGGGAATAAATAAAAATCACAGGGTGCAAGGTTGGGACTGTATGGCGGATGACCTATTAATTCTACATTTTCAGCACTCAAAAACTGTTTTGTTTGTCTGGCGGAGTGAGCTGGAGCATTGTCGTGATGGAGGATTATTCTCCTTCTCGGCCGTCGCTCTTTAACTTTTTCCAAAACAGAAGGTAAACAGCTATTCACATACCAGTCTGCAGTAACAGTTCGTTTATTTTCCAGTGGTATAGTATCATAGTAACCGGATTTACCAAAGAAGCAGGCAATCATCTTTTTTTCAACACTCCGTCGTTTTTTCACTTTCGTTGGCAAATCTTCAAAAGGAAGACCCATTGAGCCGATTGCCTCTTAGTTTCTGGCTCATAACAATAAATCCAGCTTTCATCACCGGTTACAATGTCAAAAACAGAATTTGATTGACCATTGTCGAATTTTTGAAGCATTTGGTGACACCATTCCACGCGGCAGCGTTTTTGATCTTCATTCAAATTGTGAGGAATCCATCTGGTACAAAGCTTCCTCACGTGCAGGTGATCGTGCAAAATTGTTTGTACTTGACTCATGCCAATACCTAATGATGCCCGTATATGTTCATAAGTAGTTCGTTTCTCTGCTATAATCATAAGCCGCACAGCGTTGATGTTTTCCTCCGTCACCGCCGTCGCAGGACGCCCTTCTCTAGCGTCGTCACTGAGATGGGTAGGTACGGTTATGTTTGAATTCATTGAACCAGTTATAAATAGTGGCACAGGATGGGGCTTCAACACTAAATGCTAACTTAAGTCTTTCATAACTTTGTTTCTGGGTTAGACCACAACGAAAGTCATAAAAAATCATTGAACGAAAATATTCTCGCGTTAAATTCATTTTTGTGAGTGCACCTAACTTTCAAATTGCCGCCAAAATTTAAAAACAAATGACAGAGCAAAAAAATTAATGGCGTTTGACATGGAAAGAATACTATTTTTAAAATTGGAATTGTTTTTTTTCTATCCCCATGTTAAGTGGCCAGTTCTAAGAACTTTCAGTTTGACCTATCGTATGTTTGTGAGAGGTAGGTAGGTATATGAGGAGCATGTGAAGCATCTGAAGTCTGAAGGAAACGATTGAGGAGGAGTGTTAGAAAGAGGTTTCGCAATCGTTGACAGACTGGCCGGTATGAAAGGTGACGGATGTATTCAAGTTTGATGTTTGAGAAAAACGTGATATACCTTTTCGTTTAGCTGTCTAGCAGAAACGTGTTCTTTTATGCTATTGTAAAATAAATAAAATATCTTTATTTTAAAGATTCGTTCATTTCTGTTGACACCGCAAGCTCTGCTATATAGATACAATCTATAGATAAATAGAAAATTTCATCACATAGGATAGTTCTATCCCGGAAAATTGCGCAGTTCCTCCGGGTTAGCGATAAGCGATTTCTGCGTAGACGGAGCCGCGTGCAACAGCTATTTTATGTTACCCAATATAAACTTAAATAAAGTAAATAAAGGATATATAGAAAGACAATAAATCGTATTTTTAGGATAAATGGATGTTATGTTATTATAAATATTGGTTTTGAGTGTAAAATAAGTTTCCAGCATCAAACTATGCCGAACTGAAAGGAAATAAATTGGTTTTAGCAGACAGAACCTGTAAAGAATGTAGAAGAATTAAGAAGTAATGGCAACAGTTATTTAATACGAGCCAACATAATTCGCTATAACACTCAATAAAAAAAGTTTAATAATGACCCATTTTCAAAGCAACATTGACAAGTTTCACTAAGCCCCGATTATTGCACATTTCTGCCACCACATGCACTGTAATCCTTTTCTATACCGCCACCATATACTTCGCACGTTCCCGATAGTCCCGATCCGTTTTCTTCGTCTTCCATCCGTTTTTTACAGTTTGGTAGTCAAGCTTAGACTTTTACTTCTGTAAGCTTTGAAGATTGTGTGTGGGTCTCGTAATCGCACTGACACGTTTACCTTCTATGTCTTTTCATTAAAAAAAACGTGCTGTCCATTTCACGCAGTGAATAATCGTTATTAGGCGACATGATAGGTAATTAATTACTGTTAATGATGCATGATTCTTTTATAATAATAATGTTTTGTTACTACCTTCCTACCATTTATTTCCATGAATTTAACACTATGCATAAAATTTGACCAAAAATTTTATCTTCCCAACGACCAGAATACCGCAAAATAAAACGTACTTACCTACTCTAACATACCTTCAATATTTTTTATAATCACGGAATAATACGAGGTTTTGACTTTTGAGTCACAAGGAACGCTTAAAGCATGTCGTATGCCATGGCAATGTTATGTTTATATAGCTTTGCGCGTTGCGCGCGCATCGCATCTACGCGCCCGCCCGACCCTACCGATATGGCGGATGGGCAGTGAAGGGAAGAATGTTAGCCGTCTCTTGCGAATCTAGAATTATTGATAGTATCCGATGGCTTAAATTGGGTATTATTTAAGAACGAACATTGTAAATAGTCCTGTGTATATATAGTTATCATATTTGTGGTCCTTTTGTTTAGAATATGTGTGAATAGTGATTTATTTTAGTGTTTATTCTATCCAGTTTTCTGCAGCCGACATAGTTCAAATAGGCATTATTGTGAAATACTCAAAATTTACGTACATCGTCTGAATAAAAAAAGAAAATTTTGTTTTATCTTATCATCGATTTCTTTCGTTACCTTTGTTTGGAACCGTCACTGAGACTTAAAGCGCTTGCAATATTTTGGTTATACTATACTAGCGGCGACTGTCATCGCAGTTTCGATTTTACTAGCTGTCAGTCACAAAGACTAAAAGGCTGCTGTAATAAACGTTAATCAATGGTTTTAACTGTGGATTTTGTTAGATATATGCAGTGCTTTCTGATCATGTAAATCTTTCGAAACTGATCGGTTGTATCAACAAAAGTCCTTCCTTTCCGTTTAAACCAGCGAAATCTCGTTAGAGCTGCGTGTTTACGGTTGAAAAAGACAAGTGAAGTGAAACTGAATGCTTGAGCCCCACGGTAGCCCAATGAAGTGGCCGGGGTCGGGAGCGGAAGAAGAAGCGGGCGAAGCAGGATTGCAGAACGCTCGCAACGCGCAGGCCCGCTCCCAGTCCCAGGACGATGCCGGCGTGCACTACGTGTTCCAGCGAGAGCGAGAGCGTGAACCACACGACTCTGATCTGCCTCGCCTGGCACCCAAGCAACGGTGGGCTGTTGGTGATGACACCTGTTTAGAGGTTTGTTTATATTATTTTTGACTTACACTTTTTGTAATTTTTTCGCGGCCTCATGTTTACACACTATTTTCGTTGATTCATTTTGACTCTAAAATTCTATTATCTTAATTTTATTATGCTCTTAAGCTAAAGTGACATTCATCTTATTTTATCTAGTTGCTTAGACTTCAAAATTACCCTTTAAAAATTACCAAAAAATTGGTGTCCATACAAAAAATGTTTGTCTGCCTACTGCCCAGACCAGACATCTAATAAAATCCTTTCAAGAAAATCGCTTAAGTTCCGAATTCTAAGTATGTATGTATGAATCCTACTTCCTACTATCCTACTAATATTATAAATGTGAAAGTTTGTGAGTATGTTTGGATGTTTGTTACTCTTTCACGCCAGAACGGCTGGACAGATCTGGATGAAATTTGGAACATAGATAGATTATAGTTGGGAATAACACATAGGCTACTTTTATCCTGGTAAATTGCATAATTCCCGCGGGATAGCAATAACCGAATTATATGCAGACAAAGTTGTGGGCAACAGCTAGTACTGTGAAAAAAATGCCGCAAAGGAAAATAGTAACTATCTCAATCTAACAATTGTAAGGTGCAAAAATCTGAATTTAAAAAAGTGTCCAAATAGTTCTCAATTTGTTATGCCAACTTACTATGATGATATTTTTTTTGGTTTCAACAGTGGGCAACACAAAATAGTATTTATTTGGTATTTAGCAACTCTTAGTTCACCCTATTAACCATTAATTCCTTAATTTATCGGCATGAAACATCTAAGCATCCAATTTTTGTGCAGTAACATTAGCGATTTCCATCTATGATTTTCACATGGTAAGTACAAGAAAACGGTTAATCAGACCACCTAGTATGGAAATACTTATGTAGAATGACAAAACATGTGCTTTTATACTCAAATTAGCCTTTGTTTGTGGCTAGCATTTACTGTTGAAGTTGAAATAGATACTCCAGTTTGTTTGTTCCAGTTCCTTAAATTTGTTATGCTGTTATTCTTAAGGAAATTATAAAAAACATTTTACTGACTTTGAAAAACTTGTGTCAAGGCAAGGGTAATTGATGTGTTCTTGTTGGGTGCCCTGAAATGGCTGTCATATTTACTTTGACAAATCTATAGGTGTGTTTTCATTGACACAAATTCAATGATTATCAATTATTATCCTAAACTATGATTTTTATTTCTCTGGAATTCTGTCATTTCTGAGTGTTACTAGGAAAAATAAAATTATAATTAACTAGCGACCCGCCCCGGCTTCGCACGGTATATTATGCGTGTATTATACATACAAACCTTCCTCTTGAATCACTATCTATTAAAAAAAACCACATCAAAATCCGTTGACTGGTTTTGAAGATATAAGCATACATACGGACACGGGGACAGAAAAAGCGACTTTATTTTATACTATGTAGTGATAGTGATGTAGTGAGTAGTGATAGTGAAGTTATTAAGTATAAATCACTGTCTTATAGTCTTTCCAATCATTTATTTTCTCGATGACAGATACCGTAGAATGTAACTGCGCTTTTTACGCAAAAATTAACTTTTAAATGCGAGGTATAAAAAATATGACGACTGCCTAATTTTGTTCCTTGATCCCATATAATATGCATCTAAAATAAATTAAATCCATATATGCAGTAATATCTTTTTAAAGTAGGATAAACAATAAACGTTTTAATAAAGTTACATTCTATGGGAATGCAAATAGTGATGTTATGATTGAAATATCGATATTGTATCGGTATTGTATATATTGAACTAGATGTGTTCCTGCGACTTTGTACACGTTGTAATTTTTTACCGGGATAAAAAATAGCCTATGTTACTCAGGAATAATGTAGCATTTTAATGGTGAAATATTTTTTGTTTGTCCAGTAGTTTTTAGTTTATTCATTACAAAGATACGTTGTCATTCGGCCATTGTAATAAATTAGCATTCAAGTCGGTTGTTTTATTGGCTCCATAGCTGAATACTTCTCAACTACTCATATATATAAAAAATTGGATCAATATCGTATCTACTGATCACTTATTAGGTCACAACACTATAACTATCAAAGTACAGCTGTCATCGAGAAAATAAATGATTGGACAGACTATAATAGCTTTGTAATTTATAATTTCATAGAAAAGGTGCCTAACCAGAATTTAATAAAAATCGTCATATGTAATTTTTCTGTCAAAATATTATTCAATCTGGTCACAGCACAATAATCTAGTAATGACATTGTGGTGGTCCAGCCATGATCGTCTCTGCTGGACGGAACTCCTTAACGGTTAATGGCATTGGCTTGATATTTCGTATGGAAATGTAGCTTGGATGGTTATGCAAGTACAGTCAACAAAAAACTTTAATTAAAAAAGGTTTTTTTAACAAATACTTATTATGTTAACAAGCATATAGACTGGGTATATGCTTGTTAATTGTTATTCCTAAGAAGTTAACATTACCCATTTCAGTTATCGGTTCCAGTTTATAATGTATGTGTAATTTTATGTCATTGGCTCCTTTATAGTGGAAGCAAAATACGTGAAATTTCCCTTAAGTCAGGAAATAATTCTAAGAACTGATAAAAACAATTGTTTTTGATTTGTATGGGTTAGAAATGGAATTTAATACATCACTTGATATATTCACCCCCCCCGGAAAGGGGTGGAATTGGTTGAAAATGGTGTAATAGTAATAACTAAGAAGAAAAAATAGGTGTAGTCTGTGCAATTTGCCATACGTTTTATTACATCTTAATCTATATTTGCACCCGTTATTTAGCTCAATTCAAGCTACGGAACATACAAAAAAAAAATCATATAACTAAAAATATACTTTTTGGCATTGCGGCCCCGGGAAAAATACAGAACGCGGTGCAAATTGAGAAAATGATGAGAATATATATCAAAACACAATACCAAATTTGCACCAGGGTGCGACACCCGGAAAGTAGTTTTCTATGTTTTACTGTCTTTGTACTTCGGGGGAAATTTTGGAATTAATAAAAATCGTCACAATCGTCTTAACTTGGTTTGATTTACATTCGCACCCCATAAAAAATTGACATTTCTACACGGAACATGCGGTTCTGTAATACTACCCGCTACCTAGCGTTCGCTGCTATTCCTTGCGTTTAGATAGAACTATGTTTACCAAACTTCCGGTTAAAATTTTCTTTTTTTTATTGAGTGCGAATGTAGTATCTTTTAAATATGTGTTATTTATAAATTTTCACGACTATCTTAATTTCCCCCGAAGTACAATCTACAAAAGAGTGAAAAAAAACATGTTCCATACTTTGCACGGGGGTGCAAAGTTACCTGGGTGTTTATAATACTTTGAAAAGCTTAATCTAAGTTTGCACCAACCGTCTGAATTATCCTCGAGCCGCAATCAGAAAAAAATATTTTACCAAGATTCTATACATCGTACACCTTTTTAATTAACATACATTATGTACCAAAGGGGACCCTTCACGTGGCTAAACTTGCGCCTAATACCTTTTATCATACTCCAAAATAACGGCATTTGAAGTTTATACCTAATATTTTAAAGTGTTCCGTACATGATAGAAAGGTGCAAACCGAGGGAAACCATCTAGTCGTGCCCTCTAACGATTCCACAAAAAAACACGACTACACGAATTACTTCCATACTTTTCCGTAATTCGACTATACTATTAGTGTTGAAGTGTACGAAATTTGTCTTGTTTAGGTTAATTTTTAAATTATGTTTCTCCAGCCTGTAGTGAGTGTGAAACAATGTTGTACAATACATATTTAATATTATTTTTCATTATGTTAATTGATTACCTAATTAATTGGGATTGTCTAAAAAAAGTACCTATGTATCCTTTTTATATTTTTTTTGTGCGGAAAAGTCAATTATAAGAGACAAATTTCGATATTTTCTCATAGAACTCGGTATTTTTTTACTATTAATTAATGAAAGTATTTTGGTTGATGACGTCAGAGTTTCCACTGCCCCGGGCACACATCTGCTTATTGGATAAATTCATCATAAAACGTATGTGTAGCACCGCCATTAGCGTCTTTTCTATCCGTGGTGAAGTTCTACCAATCTAAAATAAATTTAAAGCTAGCTACAGCTATCACCACAGAGCAACACACACAAATCTATAACTGGCTACTTAACTATTGTGCTACTGGTCGGTTCAAAAAAGGGGAAAAAAACAGGAATTTGGGGGGAGGTTATTAAAAAGGGGCGGGGGGGGGGGGACATTTAGGTTTTTAAGTTATTTCATAATTTTATGTTATTTTTGGACAAAAACGAATCTAAAATACTACCAAAGGGGGAGAAAACTAAAGTTAAAAGAAAATTAATGTTGACTGGACGGCTAATGTTACGGGGTAATAGATCATAATATATAAAGGAACACATATTTTAGGACATTAAAAAATATGTGCTCCAAAGTTCCTTCCAATTACCACATTCGCAGAATTGTCCCTGATTCTAAGCTTGGCCAAAAATACTGGTGAGCAAAAAGTGACCCCGGCGCAGCCTTATTGTCGTTGACGTGTTGACCTTGCTGAAATTTCAGTGAAAGAAACCATGGCCTTGAGGGAAGATCTGGTTGTAAGCTACCATAGTGTTGTTGGTATGTTGGTTGTAGTGCATAGTATGGTCTGCTGTGAATTTGCCACAAATAATTCCAGCTTTCTTTCAAATAACTGAGGTAGGACTTCTGATCTTAGATCTCGACTAAAAGATTTGACATGTTAATTGGTTCCCATCCGAACAACATCTCTTGCACATTGGTCAACCACTTCTTTATCCGTAATGCCGCTGTGGCTTGGAATCCAAGCAAGAGCCACCTGAAGATTATTCTAATGACATTGTCTTAATCTCTCCTTAATTTTTAGGGTTAGATTGAAGTTATCTTTAGAATGAAAAGGCAGTTTCACTAAGTCCTGTAAACAAATCAAAGAATCCGACAACATTATTGTTTTATCAAGTTCGTGAGATTTTATGAATGAAACTGCTTCATACAAAGCCGCAGCCTCTCCGGTAAAGACAGGGCTGGACACTTAAAGCTCAAGATAATTAAGGAATGGGGAACCCAGACAGCCGAGCCAACATTTGTGTCGCCAGGAGATTTAGATGCGTCAGTATATATATCCTGACCCCCCCGGGCCATTTTCTATCCATGACCTCGTTAAACTCCTAATTTGCATGAGGAGAATTTTTACGTATTCCCAAGTCAAAATCTATAGTAGGTTGTAAAATTAATGTTTCATAATCAAAAAAGAATATAGGATTTTTGCTAAAGTGGATGACTGGAACCGATTTAAATTTATTGAACGATTTAATAAGAGGAGGCAAATCTTTGTGTCCAATAGTTGGAGGACCTTGAAAATTCATATAGAACTTTACATTTTTTATTTATGGGATGGTTAGGGAATTGGATTACATTAAAAAAAATCTATCAGCCAAATACTGTCTCCGAAGACAGAGTGGGGGATAGAGGCATTCCGCCTGCAACGCGCTTATCGGGGAGGATATCATGGCACCTGCTATAGTTCGTAGACCCCTAGCCTGTATCTTATGCAGAACTTATGTCTAAAAATACTCCCACTAGATTTTCATTCTTGCTGAAGGCGATACGAATATCAGATGTTAATATGCTGAGATTGTCTAAGGTCCCCATCCCTCTTCGGGACCCAAATTGAGAATTCGCGAGAGCATTTCGATTTTCTAAATTCCACTCAAGCCGATTTTTGATCTGATGTTCCATAAACTTTGCCAGGACCGAAGATAGCGCTATATATAGGTCGATGACAAGAAGGATCATTCGGATCTTTACCAGGTTTAAGAATGGGTATGACTATTTGGGAGATCCAGGCATGAGGTACTACTCCAGAGATGAAAACCTGGTTAATCAATTTGAAGAAGTACATTTTAGTAGCACGTGATGTTTTGATTAAAAACGAATAAGGGATACCATCAATCCCTGGTGAAGAATCCTTGAGGTTGTCCAAGGCACATAAGCTCGCAGAATGTGAAAGGTTCATCCGTGGATGGTCAAGAAGCGTAATTCCCTAACAGTTGCCGCTTCGATTGTCATTCCACTTACGCACACATAGTAACAGCAATGCAAACGTAAAACTGTCACTCCGATAGACAATACTTGCACGCGATTAGTCCGCGCTTCTTTGACGTTTCCGCGGTTTCCGCCCACATGCGATAAGGGAAGGGATATTGTATTAGCGCAAAAATACAATGATAACGTCAATGTCAACTTCCCACGGAGCGACTCAGGGGTATGACAGTTCAATCATGCCATTTAGCTCAATCTAATCCGTTGTAGCGCTAGTGTCGCTCCCGCAATCCGCCATCTTTGTGACGCCATGTTCTACTACCGGTGTCTATCTAATCTGTACAGGTAAGTACGTATGTACGTCGTACGTCGCACCTTACGTTACGTTCAACATTGTGTTAAGTAGCCGGTTGATGATAGCTTGTATATGTCCTCGCGTTTTCGCTTGAGTTGATATCCAAGTGTACAAATGAGAATATTAAAATACCAAAACACATGAGTGAGACAAAGAGAAAGAAGTTGTCTTGTATCTTAGTACTCGTTGACTCGACCAGATCTCGTTTAGCAATGCCATAGTCGTAATCATAAAGAATCGAACAAGACAATCAATACGAGTTTTTAATTTTAAACTTGGAATAGACTATTCTTTAAAGAAGGATAACTGGAAACGAGTTGTTTATGGTTATGTTTTGTGTTAGTGTCGAATGAGGGAGTGATTGATCGAGTTCTAGTTCCTATCGATATCTTAGTATCGATAAAGTGAACATCACTAATTATCGATATCGACAACCTGCTTTGTTAAGCACTGTAACTGTCAAGGAAGTGACGTCAAGATAGTCGTATATAAGTATAGTTGCCGCCATAATTTCCTATTGTAGCGCCAAAGGGGACTACATGGAACTAAGCCGGAAAGGTCACTGTCTTATCTGTAGCTTGCTACTATAGCTTGCTACTAATCTTGTAATCTGTGGAGCGACTGCACGGCTCGAGCGTCCCGGCCCAAACTAATTCGCCGCGCGGTATTTATTTTAAACCCCGCCCCTTGCGGTTCACTTCGCGTGGAATGATTTTTCGGGCTTAGTTACGCTTCTTGAGTTATTATTATTCGTAGTCCAAAACAAACTAATACGCACTAAAAAGAAAAAAATAATTGCATACCTATTCTTCTACAACTTAATAATCAACTTACTTTTTCGTTTTATCAATATGTAGGTACGATCTATCAAATGTTGTTATAATTATTATTATTCTTGGAGTGGGTGTCAGCCAAGGAAACACTACAGTATACCTAGCAATAATAATAAGAGAATACTTTAATAAATATTTTTTTACAAATTAACTTTTATACGCAAGCACATCTCATCTATAACTATGTATGTAGTTACAAGCCAACGTTGGCTGACACCGACTCTGACAAAAAAAAATGAAGACTCATTTCATTAGTTTTTTTTCCTTGGGCCCGCACGAATGCATTGCCATATGTCAAGTTTTGGTTTTTAATTATTTTTAATTTTTAATTTCATTAGTTACAGCACTATAAGAGCTACCTTCAAACAAAATGTCAAATTTCTAAGTAGGACTACTGTGTTCAGACGCGTTCATCCCTTACAGGCATATAAGCAGAGCTTGTTCTTTGCTTCCAGGTCATAATACATACTAATGGCTTCTTAAATTATAATTTAACATTCATTAATATTTTAATAAAAACAAAATGGTGACAATAGTTCAGAATGCGGAGCAATTTAAATTTACGCGCACTCCGCTCCTGCGCTAAAACTGACGAAAGGTTCATACTACGACAGCTTAGGCACTTCATCCCTCAGCCTAAAGTCATGCATGTGTGAACACAATTTGCGTATGTAATCTAGCGTCCAACACGCGACGCAGACAGTACACTTACATGTTACGGACGTATTTTGTGTACAACACATGCATGCAACTCCTGCCGCAGTACCTAGCATTCATGAACCGTTCGGTCGTAGACAGTATACGGAGTCAGGTGTCTCGTACTGGTCGGTCTACGTGCGTTGACCCTAAATTGACCAAACGTCAAGACACCTAACCCCATATGACTATTTAGGACAGAACGGGTCAAGTTATGATTGCCTCCAAAGGGAATTTCGTTTCAGCCAATCACCATGCAGCACTTTACGCATGCGCGAAAAGACCTCGTATTATTGGGTGAAATGCGGCCATTTTAGGATTTCATTTGCTAAAACTCGTATTGTTCGGAGTATTTGATTGGTGAAGTTTTTTGTTGATTTCTTTTGATCGTGATCATATGTTTTAATATTTTCATTCTGTTAAAGCTTCTTATGATATTTGCTTAGCTCATGAATTAATTAGCGTTCCAATTTACTAAATATTGTGTGCTTTAAGTATACTAACTCATGGAATGGCCTTGTCCTGTGTTGTGTGTTTGTGAAAGTTAGTTCGTGGCGAAAGTGGTATGTATATCTGAGTATTTTTGGTTAGATTACACATTAAAAGTAATTAAAAGTAGCTGTACCTACTTAACTTTTAGTTGGCAACAAACTGCAACTCGACAATTTCACGTTAAACTTAGTTGAATAGCCGTACTAATTTTTATTGACAACTTGATTTGTCCTTTGCATAATATTTTACTGTGAGTTCTTTCCGTCGAATGCACAAGTAACAGGCCCGCTTTTCCTGAATAATCATTGATGAGTGTTTCAAATTCACTCACCAATGATTTAAATTTAAGTTAATAAATTTTGTTTTCTTATTGTTTACGGTTAGTTGTAGTGTAGCAAAATTTCGCGCGCCCCAGCGTCCATCATGATAGCTCGGCGGTAAGAAAGCCGACTGCGAAGCTGGTGACCCGCGTTCGATTCCGATGTTTTTAAATCTTTTTCCTTTTTTTTTTTTTGTTTTAATTAATTAACGTCAGAGTAGTAACGTACATTGCAGTAACAAGTAATACTAAGTAAACGACTGAAATAATAAGGTAAATTTAAGTGAAAATAAAACTCCAGTGTACTGGAAAGTTTTTTTTTTTTTTAATGGGGTGGTAAACAGGCAAGAGATTATGCTTACACCTCGAAAATGTCTAGGCACGCCCCTGACTGTGTTCGTCCTATTTTTAGGGAGCACGGCAATTTGAATGGAAACGCCTTTTCTATTGATCAACCAACTTTTGATTCAGTTAACTTAGATCAGCGGCTCTTAACCTTTCAGACATGAGGGACCATTTGACAAAAGTCTTTCCATGGACCATCTAGTAACTACATAATAAATATCTAACCGTATGGCTTTGATCGGCTGAAATTGCAACTTTACGCGTTTTGTCGACTAGTTGTCATGTCACCTATCTAATTATATTTATAAGATTGGCCCCGCGGACCATTTTGGATGCATCCAAGGACCACCAGTGGTCCGCGGACCACCGGTTAAGAACCACTGACTTAGATGGTTGATTTTTTCACAGCTCTAATTTAGTGCCCATTAGGGCCCGAGAAAACAGGATTTGGTATTAATTGCGTTTCTTTCCATTTAGGAATAAAGCAGATGACAGGGACGACTATTTGCGCTAATTTTAACCCCCATGTGCAGTAAGCTAAAGTGAAACATTTTTGAGTTATAAATATTTTCGTTTTTTTTTTTTTCAAAATAAGTCAAAAAATGAATTTTAGGACATAAAAATATTTAGTTATATAAAAAATAGATAAAAAAAAATTTTCATAAAAAATAATACATAGCTGTTTTAAGAATAAAATTAAGAATTAATAAAAAAATAAACTAAGAAAATCCATTTGCTTATAACAAATTATTTATTAAATAACAAATAAAAAACGAAAAAAAATAAAATTTTCCAGTATCTTAAAACAATTATTTAAACAATCGCAAAAAAATATTTTCATGTAGCTTTTAACCGTTAGAAATTATAAAATTTAAAATATTTGAAAAAAAATAATTTTTAATTACTTTTATGCAGTTTTTAATTTTTTTACGTTTTCGATTGTTAATAAAAAAGTGGAAAATTAACATTTTTGAATTTTTCCAACGGCGATCTATTGTTATGCCTTTTAAGAATAACTCCACGAAGTGAAAAAAATTCTAGGGTTGTAGTTTAATAATAATCAGGTTTTTTCTGTGAACATTCTATTCAGAAAAAGTTTTTCATTAACTAATGCATATCTAATGGAAAAATGGGGATAAACATTTTTCGCCGACGGATTATTGTTTATTTATATATCCCAATAGTACTCAATTTTTTTTATTCTTTAATATTCATATTTAATGTGTTAAAATGATTTTTATTGTTACCGTGTCCGGGTGACAAATCACGAGCGGAAGCCTTTTAGCGCTTTTTTCAGGGCTCCGTAAAAATTATAAATATTAAAGATACAGTTCCGGAAGGTAGGACTTTTTTTTAGGAAATGTCCTCTTATTTGCAGATCTTCTTTAAAATTTTGAATATCCTTGATAGTTTTTGAGATATTCAAAAAAAACCAAAGCCCTATTTATTTATTTTTTTAATTGTTTATAACTTTTGCAATTTTTATCGGCCCCTTTGGATCTTTTTCTTAAACTTTCTACATAATATTCCGAATCGAATGACACCTTGATCGTAATTTTCGGGGACTATACAAAAATTTAACCTAAAAAGGTACATGTTGACAAGACTAGCGGGAATTTGCATTTGAACTAAACTTGAGGTTGATTTTTTAAATTTCCTTTCCCCCGTGGTACCGCGACTTATGGAAATAGGGATTCCTTTTTATATAATACTAGCTTTTGCTCGAGGCTTCGTCCGCGTTAGACTTAATTTATCGACAGTTAAGTAATCATTTTTCGAATGTAAAAGTATCCAAAGTTTATAAAAAGTAATTAGCAATACTTCTCAACATAGTAAGTAGCTTACAGTTTTTTTACAATATTTTCTGTGATTGAGCAACTTTTAAGGATCCTCAAGGAATAAGTCTGTAGAATATCAAAAATCTATATATCTATCTAATCTAGTGAAGTGAAGGCATGGTTATTATTTACATTATCATATTTTGAGTTACAATTTTTTTTCTATTTTAGATATATTCTTAAATACCTACTAGTATTCTTATGTCAATAAATATATATTTAAATATATTTATTTCACTGATGTTCTATTGTTTAATATGATAGTATTACATTAAACTTTTCTACTATAGATATATTATATTTATAAATCAATAGATATATAAATCACAACATAGTATAAAATAAAGTCGCTTTCTCTGTCCCTATGTCCCTATGTCCCTGTGTATGCTTATATCTTCAAAACTACCCAAACTAGCCCCGGCCTGTGAGCTAGTATATTATATATGTAATATATTTAAATAGTCTGTCCAGGATTTTTTTAGCCAACCAATTTTTATTACATTTTCTAATATACTAAATTTATTATAAAATATGTTTCATTTTATTATCAGCTCGGTGCAGTTCGACGTTATATTCGGATCTTAGACTATTATTTATACCACTTTCGAGTGATGTGCTTTCAAAAGTCGGGCCCCAGGGCGGAAGCCAAACTGTGCATCATTAATTTTCAAACTTTCCGCAAGTACGGGCAGCAGAAGCCTCTCTAGTATCTTTCCCACTGTGGTACCAAGCGAGATAGGTCGACTGTGCATTTACGCAGAACGTTTATAAAAACTAATGTTAATTGACAGCGACCAGTTGTCATTTTGCTTTTGTCCGTTTTGCTGAATAAAGCTCCGCAAAAATGGTGACGTATGCTGTAATTTCGTGCGTATATGTTATTGAGTAAACGACGTTTCTTAACATTATATAAGTAACTAGCTTTTGCCCGCGGCTTCGCACGCGTGAACCATGAGTATTTCAAAGAAGCTAGCAATCAAGCTAGCGAACAACTAAACCTGCAAGCTTTCAAGCATGCATGCAAGCATGTAAGTATGCAAGCAGGCATGCAAGCAGGCATGCAAGCATGCAAGCAAGCGTGCAAGCAAGCATGCATGCAAGTAAGCACGCAAGCATGCATGCATTCAAGCAAGCATGCAAGCATGCATGAAAGCAAGTATGCAATCAAGCATGCAAAGCAAGCACTCAAGCAAGCATGCAAGCAAGCCCCCGCATTGCCCCGCTACCTTGATTTTTCTGAAACTGTAAATATTGCAGGATTTTTATAAAACAAACCTAACCTAACCTATAGGGCTGTCCTAAAATATACCCTAAATAGCTTTTTCCCGCGACTTCGTACGCGCTATGATGTAAAACGAAAAAATACGTTTTTTCCCGTTCCCGTGGAAATTTTGGGGAGTGCTTTCGGAGTACACTTAAAGCCTTTAAAGAAACACACGTTATAAATGTTAAGTCTCTTTCTTCCGCTGTTTCGTCTGGAAACGTAAAATCCCGTTTTTTCCCGTCCCTGTGGGCGTTTCGGAAAATCCTTTCTTAGTGTTCCCCTACACTCCCGAATATACCTACGTGACAAATTACAACTTTTCCCCCGCGTCCCGTTTTTCCCGTTCCCGTAATTTTTGAATTTTGAGTTTTGAATTTCGCCAAATAGACCAATTCCCGAAATTCTTACGGGAACTCCTACACTCCCCAAGGAACCCACTTGCAAAATTTCAGCTTTCTACGACCAGTAAAACGAAAAATCCTGTTTTTTTCCCGTTTCCGTGGGAATTTTGGAAAGTACTCTCTTAATGCTCCTCTACACTCCCGAAGCAACCTACATGCCGAATTTCAGCTTTCTGCAACCAGTAAAACGAAAAGTCCCGGTGTTTCCGTTCCCGTGGGAATTTCGGGAAATCCTTTTGTAGTGCTCCCCTACACTCCCCAAGAGAACTTGAAGGCCAAATTTCAGTTTTATACGACCAGTAAAACGAAAAATCGATCCCGTAGAACTGAATGTATAAATCCCGTTTTATTCCTTATCCCGTGGAAATTTCCAAAAATCCTGAAATTAGTTTCTTAGTTTTGTAATCACCTACTTATGTATCAAATTTGAAGAGTCTAGTTATTATAGTTACTGAGATAGCGTCACTCGGAATCGAATATATCATCATCATCATCATCATCTCAGCCATTACAAAGAATCGAATATATAATTCCCGTTTTTTCCTTATCCCGTGGGAGTTTCCAAAAATCCTTCCTTAGTGGATGCCTACATTGTATAAGGTATCTATGTGCAAATTTTCAAGTCTCTAAGTCCAGTGGTTTGGGCTGTGCGTTGATATATAGTTAAGTCAGTCAGTCAGTCAGTCAGTCAGTCAGTCAGTCAGGACTTTGAATTTTATATGTATAGATTTCTGAATCAATTTATGCTATTAAAATTGCAATATAAGGGATTTAGTTTAACTACTCCGAAACTTGGTTTTCGAAGTTCTTGTTGTACCGTCCTTCTCACTCTCAAATTAAATACTATTAGTATGAGCGGAACGGCAACAAACGAGCTTCGAACATCGAATCTCACAGTACGAAGCCAGATTAATTTCGATGCAATCTGTACAAAAACATAATAGAGTAAGATCCCAGAGCGATCAGACATAACTTATTTTCAGACGAATGAAACCTTAAGTTTTCAGTAGCGTCTCGTGTGCCTTGAATACCTACGCGCTTGTGAAAACTTGCCGAGTGACACCTGGGCAGGTACCAGGTGAGAAAGGTAACTAAAAATAAGAGTTATTTAACTTAAATTCAGATGGCTGATTTTTATATATATCATGTAGAATATTATTTTAAAGTAATATCATAAGTGTCAGACACTTTTGATGGACCAGAGCTTTTGTCAGACGCTTTTAAGCTAGGTACCCAAAAAATAAATGAACTTTACTTATTTTTACATGTCTGATTTTTGAATATGTTATTGAAGTATTTATTTAAAAGTTATATTCAATCAGTCAGACAAACTAGAGTGACCAAACATCCCCTAAGACAAATATTGTTCAGCCAGAAGTATGAGGGCGAGAGCACTATTGCGCATGCACCTCAAAGTAAAAAATTTTAATGTGTTAAGAATACTTACTGTTTTCGATCTGAGATTTTTGCATCTTTGTTTCAACAAAATTAACTTTAACAGGAATACTATAAATTTCACAGAATTTTTGTCTTAGGGGATGTTTGGTCACTCTAGTTTGTCTGACTGATTGAATATAACTTTTAAATAAATACTTAAATAACATATTCAAAAATCAGACGTAAAAATAAGTAAAGTTTATTTATTTTTTGGGTACCTAGCTTAAAAGCGTCTGACAAAAGCTCTGGTCCATCAAAAGTGTCTGACACTTATGATATTACTTTAAAATAATATTCTATATGATATATATAAAAATCAGCCATCTGAATTTAAGTTAAATAACTCTTATTTTTAGTTACCTTTCTCACCTGGTACCTGCCCAGGTGTCACTCGGCAAGTTTTCACAAGCGCGTAGGTATTCAAGGCACACGAGACGCTACTGAAAACTTAAGGTTTCATTCGTCTGAAAATAAGTTATGTCTGATCGCTCTGGGATCTTGGACTATAACCCTTCTTTTTGGCGACAGTCTTTTAAAATGGAAAATACGGGCAAGTCGGGCAATTGAATATTCATTGCTCGATAATACTGCTTAGGATAGCGGAATCAATACTTATGGAGTAAAAATATAACTTTGATACCATCGTCCCGAAAATAATGCTTCTTGAACACAAACCTGCTACTACGTCGAGGAATCCGCATCGAAAAAGCTACCTAAATGTTTTAGATTATTTTTGTACTAGATACTTGAAATTTAGAAAGAAGGTAGTTTACAGGTAGAAAAATTAATTAGGAGTCATTTTGCCACATGGCCGGATTAAGGTGGTTTTAGGGCTTTGGGAGCGTTCTGCTACTACGTCGAGGAATCCGCATCGAAAAAGCTACCTAAATGTTTTAGATTATTTTTGTACTAGATACTTGAAATTTAGAAAGAAGGTAGTTTACAGGTAGAAAAATTAATTAGGAGTCATTTTGCCACATGGCCGGATTAAGGTGGTTTTAGGGCTTTGGGAGCGTTCAAGTATTACGTAACGCAATTATTGAAGATTTTTGACACCCCCCCCCCCCCTTGTAACGCGCCGTAACGTTTTCTGTATCTCCCCCCCCTCCCCCTCTAAACAAAAAAATTATGTTGCGCAAAGTATAAGAAAGTCACTATAATATCCTTGTTACAGTTTTAATCGCCCTTACGGTAATAATACTAAACAAAGCAATAGATGTTTTACCCGCAATACATGCGTAGTTTGTTAACTTGGCAGTTTTAATTCCATATTTTTTTATTAAAAAAAAGAAAACGTTACGTAACGTGTTGTATCAAAGACCCCTCCCCCGCCCCTGTAACGCATTGTAACGTTTTACGATACCCCCCCTCCCCCTGAAATTGCGTTACGTACCTAATACTTGAACGCCCCTTTGCAATTTTGTATGAAAAATTGATTTTTCGGTAGTACAAATTTGAAATTTTGAAAGAAGATACTTTACAGGTCGATAACTTTAGTTAAGAAGTAATTTTGCTACAGGGCCGGATTAAGGAGGTTCTAGGACTTAAGCAAGTTTGTATGAAGATCTTTGATTTTTTGTATTAGAGACTTGAAATTTGAAATTTGTAGTAAATGCAGTTCAAAGGATAAAACACAACTTTTCTCACAAGTAATACAGATTATACTAAATTGATGGGTTAATGCGAATGCCAAGTCAATTTATTTATTTATAACATGAACGATTTTTAATTTTGATATGACCATTATATGTCGTTAGGTTAGCTAATTACGTAATAACTTAAGACAGGAGGTCTCTTTAGTAGGGACTGAATAAATTAACCGACTTGGTATTACATGGATCTCACAACTTTTTACGGTAGAAGAACTGAGTTGCGAGACTTGGGTTTTTTTACAAGTTTTGTTTTGATGGGATTGCAATTTACAAGTCCAAGACAGAGTTTTCCATCATTCGGCAGGAGGCAAGGAATGTTTATGATTCAATCCAACATCAACAGTGAGTGTAAATAAAACGTTTATTAGAAGATGTTTAATTTTAATGTTACATTTTCGTTCGTTATATGAATATAATAACTCTTTTACTTAAGACATTTGTTATACTGTTACTTTCGTAACAATTACCACTCTAATTGTAGTGAGGCATTGAACAGACAACCTAATAGAGAAGAAATTTCATGTAGTTTATATGACACAAAATTAAGGTAAGCCGAAATTGGCGATTACTGCATTCTGATTGGCCAGCCGAAGGTCAAACAGATCACTAGAGTTGAACAAGCAGCTATTATGATCAATAAGGATAGTTAATATTTAGTCGCATAGTGCTCAAATAAATAAGGACGGGATGCGCCTTTGATTTGTCATCATATGATTTTTATGCCAATCTTCCAAGGGGGTCAGGACTCACGGACAGCACACGTCTGCGTAATGTCGCACACTATTTTTTTAATTAGTCTCTTGCGAAGTCCCACAGCTGGGCAAAGGCCTCTCCTCTCGACCTCCACAACTCTAGGTCCGGCGCAATATCAGGCCATTCCTCCGTATACGCGTCCAAATAATGTTTGACGCCTCTTTCTATAGAGAAGGACTAACCTGAAGATTGGAGCTTAATGTAAACGGGGAGTTGCTCATGTCACGAGGAGGAATATACATAAGGCCAACGCGCTGGTCCAGTTGGTGGGTCGGCAGTACCTCGTTCGTTATTTCGCAGGGTGCCCACTTGCATTGCAGGTGAGGTTGACTTGGGGTCCGTAAGTTGTTGCATGGACCCGATAACACACTTCGTCCGCGTAAACTTAATTCATCACCAATTAACTAAGCTATTTCTGAGTATAAAAGTATCCAAAGTTAAAAAATAAGTAAGTAAATGCTTTATCGTACAAATATAAAGAAACAGATACAATTCACAAAAAATAAAAATAGCATTAATATATGCACAAAGGCAAAAAAAAGGTAAAAATAATTATTAGCGATAAGTTCTCGACATAGTAGGTAATTATTTTTTAGTTTTTTTTTAAATTTGCAGTGGTAGAGCCCCTTTAAAGAGACTGTACCTACCGATCTCCTATTTCATATCCGTGGGAAATTAAAAAATCCTTCTCTGAACACCTTGAGGATCCCTCAAGAAATATACGCCTAAATTCATATAATAACCGCGACTTAACATTACTCCCTGCAACATGTGACGCACGTAATTGAGTAATAGCCAGTAAGCATTAATCACTACATAGTATAAAATAAAGTCGCTTTCTCTGTCCCTATGTCCCTATGTATGCTTATATCTTCAAAACTACACAACGGATTTTAATGCGATTTTTTTTAATAGATAGAGTGATTCAAGAGGAAGGTTTTTATGTATAACTAGCTGTTGCCCGCGACTTCGTCCGCGTGTGTTTTTGTGATACTTACGGCTTTTCTCGATTTCAAAATTATTATTATTATGACTATTAACGTCGTCACATGAACCACTGAAAGTGTGTACGAAACTATGACGCGGAATCTTGAAAAAATACAGGTGTAAATTAACCACTCATCACATTTATTTATACCTTATTTTACAAATAGTTTTATTTATAGTTTTGTTTACATATAGTTTCTTTATTCAAAAAAAACTATGCACAGTTTTAGTTAGGTAATCACTATTAATTTCGGCAAACTATGACGCTTATTGGCGAATACTGCGCTCACTTTAACGATATTTGTATCCTGATTAATTAAAAAAAAAAATCTATTCTAACCAAATAATACATAAATTTTTACCTGTTTTTACCTTACGACTAACAATTCATTTACTAATCCGTTTTAATTAATATTTTGCGACTCAATTTTTTCTAGCAGAAGCTTTTTTAATTTCTTTTCTTGGTTTAAGTAGGTAGTTCCAGATTATTAACACTTATTATCTTTCTACAAATTAATTACCTACAGGGGCCTTACCATGACGTCTTAATACGATTCAGTTTAGGTTCGCGCGCTGTCAGATTCATACCTACTAAAAGCAAAAGCACCAACTTTTCACAATGAAATTCTGACATGTTCGTAGCGCAGGCGTAAACGCGCCTTTTGATTTTGCTTTTTTTAGGCAAAAGTACTAAGAGCATACAGCCAAGCGTTTCAAGCCGCCCTCATAATAATATCAGATTTTCAAATAAGAGTGCGTTCAAAAACCGAACGCGTTGTGAATAATGGCGCAATAAATAAAAACAAAGTAACGGTATTGCATATTGAACTTTAGGTGTTAGGTAAAGAACACAATTTAGGACGCCAATTTAGGTTTGTCAAAAATGTCTTCGTTGAAAAAATACCTGTACAGCATGTAATTATTTTATTAATGTTTTTTCACAATTGACACTCTTTTCCGGCTATTATGGCTTATGTACATTTGTATTTATCTATTTTCTTCGTAGTATTATTTTGTTTGTAATGATTACCAACTACTTGTACCGAGGAAAGCTGATTTTCTTGAGTTCCGCTATTTTGTGCGTAATGACCCCAAAAATCAAATTTAAAGAAAAGTGAGAAATTATATTTACCTGTATTAAATTGGAAGTATTATGTAGCAACTTTAAAAGGTTACACTTCATTGGTTTTTATTGTATAGGTGTATGAAATTAATTAATTTTAAACACAAAACCCTCTTTTTTGCGTCTCTGGATGAGATTTAAAAAAAATGCTAAAACAGGTATTTCTTTATTTTTATTACTAAGCATTTATTCCGAGTTTCATGATTCTAGAACAATCTAATTTTCTTTTTTCATACAAACTTTAACCCCCCTTTTCACCCCCTTTTTCCAAAATTTTTCAAAATTTCTGTAGCCTAAATCCTATTCTGAATTTATAGAAATCGATTTGTGAACATTTCATCAATATCCGTTCAGTAGTTTTTACGTGATGCTCAGTCAAACAAACAAACAAAAATTTTAAAAATGGTTTTAATATGTTCAGTTACCGATTTTAAGTCACCCTGGTCGGTTTTTTTTTTTAAATCTTCAATGTACAGATTTTTTGGTTTCAACGATTTTATTATATGTATAGATGTATAGATTCTACGCAGACGAAGTCGCGGGCAGAAGCTAGTTAAGTAATAAATGTATGTAACTAATCTTTGAGCACGTTCTTATACTTGGTCTACCGAGAATACAACATCTCTAGTACTATGAGTGTTTTTTCTTAAACCTCCTCGTCCACCCTCAACCTATCTCATGGCGACCCTCAACCTATCTCACTACTAAAATTGGCAAATAGGTCCATGGATTTGAAGCAATTACCTTGCGACGACGACGACACACACCTGTCGCGAAGTAGACAGATACTTAATTTGATTTTAGTAGACAAAATCACAGATTTTAGTACCATAAAGAGATAAGATAAGACCCAGCCATGTTCGGTGAAAATCAGTTCCGCAGTTTGAAAAATATCAGCTGTATTCCAAAATGCTGAAAGGCATTTTAGTCATATTTTACTTTTATCTTAATAATAATAATAATAATAATACTTTATTTGCGTAAACATGGTAGGTACATACAGGTGATAATAACGATTAGTTCACATGTTTAGCCAACAGTGGCATGCAAAAATTATTTATAAGATTAATACAATCAAAAAATAAGTTCATGTCTAACATATAAATTCATCTATAAGTCTAAAAATTCATTAATAGTATAAAAACATTTTTCTATCAGCCATTTTCTTAACTTAGTTACAAATAATATGCCAGATAATTTTCGTATTTCATTCGGAATTTTATTATACACAGTAATAGTCATGATATGGCAGTTCTTCTTACATAGTGAAGTCCTACATGTAGGCATCAGTAATTTAGACTCGTCCCTTTCTCTTAATCTAATGTTGATAACTGGTTTCTTAAAATGTAACGGGAATTTCCGGACAAAACAACATAACTCGAGAACATATAAACCAATTAACGTAAGGACTCCTAATTTCCGAAATAAGGGTCTACATGAATCCCTTGGTCCAGCGCCACAGACCGCTCGGACACACTTCTTTTGGGCCACAAGGACCTTTTGAATGTCAGTTGAGTTGCCCCACACCGCTATTCCATACCTTATAACAGATGCCACATAGCCATGATATGCAAGCAGTGCAGTTCTTTCTCCTGCGACAATCCTTAGTTGCCTAAGTGCGTAAACAAATTTATCCAGTCTGTCGCAGATCGACTTTATATGCGGTTTCCATGAACAATATTGATCCAAAACCACACCCAGAAATTTTGTCTTTGTGGCCTGGTGTATAGTTTACCTTTAAACGAGCAATTGGCTAAGTAAAGTTTTTTGAAGAGGTGCACATCATATTTATTTTCAACAGTCGACGTCCTCATAATCGAGGAACTGCAGCTCTTTTATTTTAACTTCCTATTTAGAAATTTAGAAATAATTACTAAAATAATAATAATTATATTTGAGAGAGAGAGAGAGAGAGAGAGAGAGAGAGAGAGAGAAACATTTATTTACACACATTCGATACACGTACAATTATAATAGGAAGAAATACAATATACTTAGGAATAGTACCGATATGGTGTAAAATGTTTATAGTTACAAATATTTTTTTTAGTGGTCGATGTAACATTTTTGAGATTTAATGGCTGATAAACTCCATTCTTCTTAGAATTAGCTTAGAATAATAAAAAAACTACGTTTGCTGTCACTTTAGACATTGTCAAAAAATAATACTGCGGTTCTGTTTATTCGCGTTTCCGTATAATCTGTTAGCAGAATGTTTTAAAAAAAAAATACGACTACCTCGCCAGAACCTCCGGACTTTCGATATTACCGCACTTCTCGACTTTTGCACGATATTTGGACTATGATTTCAACTACTTTCGACGATTAGGATACTGCTTCTTGGACAACGTTTTTCAGCTTTCACGCCGACCCCCTCCCTGACTTTTGGACTGATACACGATTGTAGTACATACCTACAATGGATTTGGACGATCCCCAAAGCCCTACCGAGGAAATGGAGTATTACAAGGATGTACTCCAATGCTTTGTACCGTAGTTGATAATTAATAATAGGAAATAAAAATAAAAGGGCTGCAGCTCCTTGATTATTAAGACGTCGCAACGTCTATCGAAAAATAAATAATATGCACCTCTTCAAAAAACCTTAATTAGCCAATACATACATACACATATATACACAAATCACGTCTTTATCCCTTACGGGTTAGACAGAGCTTAAGGTAACAAGACCTACAGGCCAGGTTTAGCAAGATTGTGAGCGTATAGGAAAAATGCCGCCATCGCCAATAATATGATTCCTAAGATTTTCGCATATTTTCGATCTTTTTGTTCTGTGGGAAATTCGAAAAATCCCTTCTTATGACACCTACTTGATCTTCAAAGAATATGTTTAATAAATACTAAGTCGATGTTTCCTATCCCGTGGGAAAATTGAAAAATCTTGTCCTGGTGTACCTCTATGATCTTCAAAGATTTTGTCTGCCAAATATGTTATATATATACTATGTTAGCAAGTCAGGCACATAGAATAATCGTCTTTTTTTCTTATACCACGAGAACTTCGCAAATTCCTGAAATCAGTTTTCGAATTTAAAGATTCAAGTTATAACAGTTACGGAGATAAGAATTTTTCAAAATCACTACATAGTATAAAATAAAGTCGCTTTTTCTGTCCCCGTGTCCGTATGTATGCTTATATCTTCAAAACCAGTCAACGGATTTTGATGCTGCTTTTTTAATAGATAGAGTGATTCAAGAGGAAGGTTTATATGTATAAAATACATGCATAATATACCGTGCGAAGCCGGGGCTGGTCGCTAGTAAAAATATAAATCTCTTTTACTCCCTATCCCGCGGGAATTTCGATATGTCTTGAAATCAATTTTTCGTAGTGATGATTACCTACTTGATTGTCATTTTTTTCGCAACTACTAATTATAGTTATGGAGATAAGCCCCCTTTTTGACTGATCTCATAAACCCAATTTATTTCTTACTAGCATCGGCCCGCGACTTCGTCTGCATAGAATTATACATAAAAACCTTCCTCTTGAATCACTCTATCTATTAAAAAAACCGCATCAAAATCCGTTGTGTAGTTTTGAAGATATAAGCATACATAGGGACATAGGGACAGAGAAAGCGACTTTGATTTATACTATGTAGTGATGATATAGTATATAGTATTTCCAATCATTTATTTTCTCGATGACAGCTCCCGTAGAATGTAACTGCGCTTTTTACGCAAAAATTAACTTTTAAATGCTAGGTATAAAAAATATGACAACTGCCTAATTTTGTTCCTTGATCCCATATAATATTCATCTAAGACAAATTGAGTCCATATATGCAGTAATATCTTTTTAAAGTACGATAAACAATAAACGTTTTAATAAAGTTACATTCTATGGGAATACAAATAGTGATGTTATGATTGAAATATCGATATTGTATTGGTATTGTATATATTGAACTAGATGTGTTCCCGCGACTTTGTACGCGTTGTAATTTTTTACCGGGATAAAAAATAGCCTATGTTACTCAGGAATAATGTAGCATTCTAATGGTGAAATATTTTTTGTTTGTCCAGTAGTTTTTAGTTTATTCGGCCATTTTGCACGCTTAGTAATAAATTAGCATTCAAGTAAGCCGGTTGTTTTATTCGCTCCATAGCTGAATACTTCTCAACTACTCGTATAAATAAAATTGGATCGATATCGTATCTACTGATCACTTATTAGGTCACAACACCATAACTATCAAACTACATCTGTCATCGAGAAAATAAATGATTGGAAAAACTATAGTGATGATACCGTGGGAATTTTGAGAAATCCCTCCTTAGTGCACCTCTATGATCAGTGAGCGAAACTTTGGTGCCGATGACGTCAGTACGACGTAAATTCACATATAGGATGCTTTTATATAAACACTATTGCGACACCCCACTGATACTTAATAATGCTATATAATAATAATAATAATAATATAGCCCCTTTATTCCGAAATTGCTACAGTTTTTTCAATAAATATTTATAAAATCGCGTAATTCGGCGTGCCTCTTGGCATAGGCCTCCTCCAGCTTGCTGGAGGGGTTTGGTCTAGTGCTCCCGTGGGGACCAGCCATGGTGGGAGACAAAATTGTTTGTGGTTTTAGATTGTCTTTTTTTTTTCTGTATTTCCTTTGGTTTTTGTTGTTGTTGTTGTTGTTGCCATTTTAGTTGTTGTTTTTTGTTGTCTTGTTATGTTCTGTATGTAGGCGTATTAGTTTTTTCGTTTGGCTATAGGATATCTCTCAACTCGGTGTGCCTCTTGGCAAAGGCCTCCTCCAGTAGTTTCCATTGCTTTCTGTCTTGAGCAACTCTCCTCCATTTGGGTCCCGCAGTAAGTTTCAGCTCGTCTTCCCAGCGCATTTGTTGTCGTCCTCGACATCTCTTGCCATCTCTTGGATACCAATTCGTTGTAATTTGGCTCCACTTTTCTGGTATAGATCTCAGCATATGGCCGGTCCATCTCCATTTTTGGAGGTCTATTTCTTCCATGATATCGGTTAATTTGGTTTTTGTTCTTAATTTCACATTGCTAATTCTATCTTGCCTTCTTGTTCCTGTCATGCTTCGTTCCATACCTCTCTGGCACTTTCCTAGTTTGTCTCTATGATATTTTGTAAGAGCCCACGTTTCGCAGCCGTAGGTGATGCATGGAAGAATACAAGCATTGAATACTTTTCTTTTTGTTGCCATATTGTGGTCCTTAGATTTTACAATTTCCTTGAGAGACCAATATCTTTTCCACCCATTAGCAATTCTCTTATTTATTTCTTTGGTTGTTTGGTTTTTAGGGGAGATGATCTGGCCCAAGTAGCAATATTCATCAACATATTCTATTTGTTGTCCTTCAATTTCCATGGGTTCCATTTCTGAGTTGGTCATCAGTTTCGTTTTTGCTATGTTCATTTTTAAACCCACTTTAGAGCTCTCAGTGTTTAGAGTTTGGATCATCTTCTCGAGTGCCTTTGGATTTTCTTCTAGTAGAACCAAATCGTCCGCAAATCTTAAGTGGTTTAGTTTTCTTCCGTTTATATTGAGGCCCAGATGATCCCACTCGAGGTTGCGAAAGACATTCTCCAAAACTGCTGAAAACAACTTTGGGGACATTGGGTCTCCCTGTCTAACTCCTCGCCTGATCTGAAACTCTTTGCCCAAGGCTTCCAGTTGGATTTTTGCTTTACTTTTTGTATATATATTTTTGATAATGTTAATATATGCTGCAGGTATGCCTTGCCTTCCTAAGCTCTCCCATATTGCCTTGTGGCTAATGCAATCGAATGCCTTTGCATAATCTATAAAAGCTACATACAGCGTTTTGTTGAATTCGTTATACTTTTCAATTATCTGTTTGAGTGTGTGTATGTGGTCTATCGTTGAAAAGTTCCGTCTGAAACCGGCTTGTTCCCTTGGTTGGCTTTCGTCTAATTTTGCGCTTATCCTGCCCAAAATGATTTTTGCGAATATTTTGTACACATTCGACATTAGGCTTATTGGTCGGTAATTCCCGATGTCGTCCCTTGCACCTTTCTTGTGTAGTAGGATTATATATGAAGTTTCCCATTGTGTTGGTATGTATCCACTATTCAAAATTTGGTTGAACATCTTAGTAAGTATTGGTACCAATTCATCAATAGTCCCCCTCAACATCTCGTTTGTAATTTTGTCGGGTCCAGGTGCCTTCTCCATTTTTTGACTTTTTATTGCCTTTTCCACTTCACTCTTCAAAATATCAGGTTCCCGCTCTGGCAGGTTGTCTGATGTTTTACTCTTAGATGTTCGTGTGAGAGGGTGCTTGCATGCGTCTTTGTTCGAATATAGTTCTTTGTAGAATTCCGTGGCCAGTTCGTGTATACCTTTCCTGTTTGTGATGGTTTCCTCTTTTTTCTTTAGTTTAGGCACCCACTCTTTTCCTGTTTCCTTGAGTTCTTTCAGAGCTTTTCTTACACCGCCTGTTCTCATTATTTGTCTCTCTAATACTTCAAGTCTTTTGTTTTTGCGGTCTCTTCTAATATATTTATTAATTTGTTTGCTTATTTCTGTAATTATTTTTATGTTTTCTTTGTTTTTTCCTTGAGCCAGTAGAGATTTTCTACGGTTTATGAGTTGGATAGTCTCATCGCTGACTGGGTATTTGTTTTTGCTTTTGTTGGTATTATTAGTGATAGTAAGTTGTTTTTCCAATTTTCCATAATTTGCTATGATATCGCCTTCATTTACATACGTCAGCTCTTGTAGATTGTCTTTTAACATCTGGCCAATTTCCCTGAAACTCTCTGTGGCTATTTGGGTTGGACTATAGGTGGTAATATTCTTCCTTGCTTTCTTTGGTGGTGCTGACAGAATTGTACTTCTGACCATACGATGATCTGTGTTGAAATTGAGTTTTGAGATCACGCTTGTATTTGAAAATGCCTTGGGGAAATTGCTTATTATATAATCTATTTCGTTTTTATATCTGCCATCTGGCGAAATCCAGGTCCATTTATTCTTTGGGTCTTTCTTGAATATGCTGTTCAGAAGAATTAAGTTGTGTTCTAGCAAAAATTCCACAAGCTGTTGACCGTTGGAGCTTCTTTTGCCATGTCCATGTTTTCCCAAAACGTACTCCTCCTCGTTTTGTTTTTCTCCGATTTGAGCATTAAAATCACCCATCAGTATAATATGGTTGTTGGTATAATCTTTAATGACTTTCGCCAAATCGGCATAAAACGTCTCTGTCTCTGATTCTGCTGCTTGCTCGGTTGGTGCATATGCCTGGATGATAGTCCAAGTCTTTGTATAGTTAGGTATGTTGATATTAAGCACTGCTATCCTGTCAGAGATACCAAAGACGTTCTGTATTTTCTTCTTAAGAGTCGTCTTTATGAGGAATCCTACTCCTCCTTTGCCTCCTTTTCCACCCCTGTTAAACAATATGTAATCTTGATAATGTAAATACTATAATGATAATGTAAATATTAAATTCTTCCATGCTGGTCTGGAAGTAAAGAAAAAACATAGAAATACCAGTTGCTTCTCTTCCCGCGCAGATGGTAAGAGCCCATCGAGGGAATGGTCGAAAATCTTAAAAATCATGTTATAGGCGATGCGGCTAGCTTCCCATCACTATTTTGATTCACCTTTCCACCTATACGCCCACAGTCATGCTAAACGTAACCTTAAAGCGCGAAACACACAGAGCGCGGGCGCGGGTCGGGCGCGGGTCGGGAGTGCGGCGGGTGTTTTAACATGGAGTTATATGGGCGCCTTCATACACGCGGCGGGCGCGGGTCGGGCGCATGTCGGGACACGCGCGTAAGCCGCGCCCGCCGCCCGCCACTACAAACAGCGCGGGCGAGACGCGGGCTGTGCGCGGGTGTCATTCGTTAACACACGCATTCTCTGAAAGGCCTTCTCACAGAGCGCGTGCGCGGGTCGTGCGCGGGAGCGTGTTGCGCGGGTCGTGAATGCTTTGTGGAGTTGTAAATATTTACAACTTTAGCAATGGATTTTCACGAAAAAATGATTGAAAGTGTTCGTCAACACAATTGTTTGTGGGAACCACAAAATAAACAGTATAAAAACGCGGTTTTGAAAGCAAGGTTATAGAAAACAATAGCAGAGGAATTGAATGAAAATTTTAAGTACTTTAAATTATTTCATTATTATTAAAATACGTCACGAACTTTTCTCTAACTAAAAAAGCTGCGTTTGTTGATCGTCGATTTGTCGGATTTATCGGTGCCATTCCCCAGCCTGCGACTCGCGTTCACCCGCGTACGCCCGCCGCGGTATGGCGCACGCGCTCGCACGCGCGTGGCCCGCCGCGGTTTGACGTCGTGTGTGAATACAACGACCGGCGCGGCTTACGCGATGAAAACGATATGCTCGGCGCCCGACCCGCGCCCGCGCTCTGTGTGTTTCGCGCTTTTGGTCTTGTTACCTTAGGCTCTATATACCCCGTAAGGAATAAAGACTTGATTTATGTACGTGTATGTATGTAAATATTAAAACAATGACTAAAGGGCGATTCCATTATAGCGGGTGCAACGTTTGGACGCCTGTTTTAGTTCGGCCTTGTTGAGTAAAAAACATTTTTAATTAAATTAGTCATTAAAGGACTACATTTTAGTATGCTTACTTTATACCAATCAACAAAAATGTTAATATGATATTTTAAAAGCCAGGAGAAAGGTTCAAATTGCCAACGCGGGTGTAACACATTAGTTGCACCCGCGATGGCAACTTAAACCCCCCTCCCGGCTATTAAAACATCATATTAACATTTTTGCCAACTAATATAAAGTAAGCATACTAAAATGTAGTCCTTTAAAGAACAATTTAATTAAAAATGTTTTTAACTCAACTAGGCCGAACTAAAACAGGCGTCCAAACGTTGCACCCGCTATAATGGAATCACACTAAAACAGTATGAATAAAATATTTTATTGGGTAACGTAATTCTTACAAAAAATGTTTTTTCCTCTATTAAATGAAATTTAATAATGTTTCGGTTATATTTCTTATATTATAGTATAGAATTTAAAAAAAAAATAATTGATATTTGTTATTGTCCCCAACAATCTTCTTTTTAATATGACAATAACAGTCAATTATGCTTTTTATAAGTACTGGCCGTCCCAACTCAAGTGTCAATATCTGTAAACTAAAGAGCCCTTAACTTGATAATAGTGGTGATGCTGATGATGTGAAATCTAGATAAAAACTATGTATGTAGCTTGACGTCATATGCCTGTCATCGGCACCAAAGTTTCGCTCCGTGTCTATGATACTCGAGCAATATTTATTTACGTTCCAACTCTGGACAACTGTGACCTTTGACATGTTTATCGCTATCCTGCGGGTACTATGCAATTTTCCACGATGAAAAGTAGCTTATGTTTTAATCTAGGGTACCAGCTATGTCCGTTCCAAATTTGATCTAAATCCGTCCCGTCGTTTCAGCGGCGTGAAGGAGAAATAAACATACACACTCAATCACTCTCTCACAATCTGCCGCATTTATAATATTAGGCAGCTACGACCTTTGGCATGTTTATCGCTATACCGCGAGAACTGTGAAATTTTCCGGGATTAAAAGTAGCCTGTGTTTTAATCTAGGATACCAGTTATCTTCGTTCCAAATTTGATCCAAATACGTCCAGTCGTTTCAGCGTGAAGAACAAATAAACATACACACTCAATTACTCACTCACAATCTGCCGCATTTTAATACTAGGCAGCTACGACCTTTGGCATGTTTATCGCTATACCGCGGAAACTGTGAAATTTTCCGGGATTAAAAGTAGCCTGTGTTTTAATCTAGGGTACCAGTTATCTTCGTTCCAAATTTGATCCAAATACGTCCAGTCGTTTCAGCGTGAAGAACAAATAAACATACACGCTCAATCACTCACTCACATCCTTACTCACAAACTTTCGCATATATATGTATATAATATTTTTAGGATTAGCAGGATTACAAAAAAATGGAACGGGGGCAAAGCCGCGGGGAACAGCTAGTATTGCATAAAACCTAATTGTTGGAAAGACACGATTTTGCAAAAAACGTAATATACGAATTATAATTTTATTATTGTTATGTTATCGGGAAATTGACTTCAATACAGGGATATTGGTAACTCGACGGATTCCCGTTAGGGGGTGGGCTGATTTTTTATTTACAGAAATTAATTTAAAACAATACGTAATGAAATAAAACTAAAAATATTAATTTAAAAAGAAACCGTATTGTTTTTAATTAATTTCATGAAAATTTAAAAATTGACCTTAGAGTTAAGGTTGAGAACCTACGAGTTCCCGCCTGCTTCCTTAGTAGACATTTTTTCAATTGCGTTGAAATAAGTTCCTAGTTATTATGCATTGTTAGATAGCTTAGAAAACTTGCTTTTAAAATAATCTGCAAGTCAAGTTCTATAACGTTTTTTTTTTGTTTTTGAGACATTTTAGTGGATCTTTTTTTAAAATAATATATTTTACGTCTTGCATTTTTACATTTTTTATAGATTAGTTTCATTTTACTTATATTACTGTGTAGGTAGTTAATAGAAAAAAAATGCAGCATTTTGTTGTTGAAAGATGCTTAAAATCGGTCCATTCGTTTTCGAGATTTTTTAGAGTTAATTCGTTACAAGCAAGAATACTAAAATAAAAATATTTTTTCATTATTATATAGGTACCGTGGGAACCAGTTATGCAACAAATTTTAACCAAAAATTCTAGTGCCTATTTGCACAAAAAGTAATATAAACATTGCTGGATAAAGCCTAATTTTCGATAATCTTAAATTGTTTCATTAATTCACAGGTTGATAAATCTCAAGGTTAACATGTCTTTATACATTTGACGTAATCGCACCCACGCACACACACAATACGGGTCTAATAACACTTGCTATCTGCCATAATTTTAAGCACTAATAACTTTGTATATAAATAAATCAGATTTAAAATGTCACAAGAAATTACTAAAAAATTATACGATTGTCACCTAAGTCAAGTTGAATAGCGCCACTTGTTTCTACGGTTTTGTTCACAAGAAAGTGCCATCGTTAATTGATTTTTTTGTTACAGAAATTAAGAAAGTTAATGTGACAGTTTTGGACCCATGTTGAGATAACACTATTAACTCAATATCATCAGGAATCCAAAGTTAACTTTTTTCGCATAACTCGTTTCCACAGTGTATTAGTTAAGATTAATTTAGAATCGCTCGTTTAAACAAGTTACTAGATAAATATAATTCAAATTATTACTTTGATATACAATACAATCGATCTCAACGAGTGACTAACGTAAAAAGTGAAGAACAGAATTGGCTTTGTTATGACCTCTCCTTTATACTTTTATGTTTCATATTTTACTTTTGCAACTTGAAAGAAAAATACGATTTTTATACCTGGTTTTACTTTCAGAATCAAGACAAGTGGAAGAACACTATTCCTGTGGCCATGAATAACATGCATCATCCAGGGCCTATGCAATTGAAAAATACTCAAACTAACCAGCAGCAATTTATTAACCAAGCTATTGCTTCGTCTGTTGGAAATTTGGCAATAAATCCGTCAGTAATTGGCAGCCATCCTCCTCACTTGACATCCAACTTGGTTCATACACAACTCGCACCTATGCAAAATCACACAATGGGCAGCAATTTAACTATTCAAAGTAATGCAATGATGATACCATCCCTTCAGGGCATGCAAAATGCACCTCAGTTAGGCCAGCAAGGCTTATATGATTTGCATCAGCATCATGGAAATCCCATGCAAGCCATGAACGGTATGGGCAAGAGTGCTGAACATCTCATGTATTTAAGCCAGGCTGGAATGCTTGCACCTGGAACAAATCAATTTTTACAACAAGGACAGAACCAACTGGGACTGACACCAGTAGCCGCCATCAGGAATCAGGTAAGAGACTTTCTTTATTTAATCGTCATCGTATGAGGCTAAATTGTATAAAAACATTTATTTTGACCGGTAGTTCTTAAAAATGTGTCACCTTAATGTCTACCCTAAGAAGAGGATTTTTGAGAACTGTCAAAAAACTGTTTGTACTAAACGGCAATCCTGTACGTCTATTTGCGGTTATCTGCCGAAATTAGCGTCATACAGTCACGTGCATAATAATAGTACACAACCCTATCGATCATAAGAATTTATCGAAAATTGTCTTTAATAGTAGTTAATGTGACTGTATCATAATACCTAATTATGTACAGTTACATACATTGCCTTATTTACACACATTATAAGCTCTCTATGATTTGTTCCAGAGATAGGCATAAATCGATTAATTTTTTAAACTACTAATCAATCGATTAAACAATCAATCGTCACAAAATTAATCACAATTAATTTCGTCGTGATTAAAGTAACCGACGGAGTGTATTCGAATAACGATTGATCAGTCGTCGTTTTAATAGACTAAATTTTACGATTAAATCTCGATTGAAAATTGGAACACGCACGTTACAAAAAATAAATATTATGTCATATAATGTCATGCTAAACGTGGTCTTTAGGTCGTTACTTTAGGCTCTGTCTACCCCGCAAGGGATAAAGACGATTTACGTATGTATGTATGTATGTCATGTGTTGTTCACTGGGGTAATCATTCTAGTAGGTGCATACTGTGTGATATTTAACTTGTTCCCGTAAGACAAGACTGTTTTTCACGGTGCAGCACCTATTGGGATTGTTATACATTCCTTAAGACGTAGAAATTGGTCAACGTAACGCTAAACTTAGACTTACAATTGAAATTGATTTATTCCTAATAATAATCGAGAGAAAATTAATCGGATTAATTAATTTATTAAAAATTTTGCCGGTTGGTAATTAATCGACCATTGAACATCATTGAACATAACATTGTATAATTCCTGTCTCCTGCAAGCTCCCATAATTCCCAAATATTAACCCGACCAGCAACAATGACACACTAAGATTAGAACCAGTAAACTCCTAACAGTCATAACAATAAGATTTTTGATGCACAAGAAAATTGCTACTGAAGAAAACATGTTACCTCACTACATAGTATAAAATAAAGTCGCTTTTTCTGTCCCTATGTCCCTATGTATGCTTATATCTTATCTTCAAAACTACACAACGGATTTTGATAGATAGTGTTTTTTTTAATAGATAGAGTGATTCAAGAGGAAGGTTTTTATGTGTAATTCTACGCAAACGAAGTCGCGGGCAGAAGCTAGTTTGTCATAAAATACAATTTATCCGACGCTTTTTTCAAGAACTTTTGTCGACTTCGTTCGGTGAAAACTTCTTCGCTTTTTGTACTATTTTTCCTTCTTGTTTTCCTTTTGATAGGGTACTATAGTAGTAGCTATCTCCGTTCCAAATTTGATCCTAATCTGTCCAGTCGTTTCAGCGTGAAGAAGGAGCAAAAACACACATTTACTCACAAACTTTCGAATTTGTAACATTAGCGGGAGAATATAACCTATCACGTGCAGTAGTGGATCGCCAGGGTAGGCAGCGCGTAAAAATTGTGTTAAGTGGACTTCCCGCTTGCTACCGCTGCCTATATACCCTGGCGACCCCACAGTGCATTCCACTGTATAACGTTCGTTACTCTGTCGCGGATATCAGGTGGCGTCTCCGAAATATCTTGATCGCTATTTTGATAAGTTTTATGTCAATGTATTGTAACCAATTTAAGGCGACGCATCGCTAAACAATTAATCGAAAACAGCTTTTGCGCCCTGCGACCCGCCCGCACCCCTATACTTTTTACGCGGCCCGACCGAGACTGACACTGGCTTCATACTGTGAAAATCGGTTTTCGAGGTTCGTTTGATGCCGTTCCGCATTCAGTAATTAATTTGAGAGTGAGAAGGACGGTACGACGCGAACATCGAAAATAGAATGTCGGAGTAGCCCCGCTGACTGACCGCGTGCTAGAACAGAGACATCTTAGAGTTGGACATACAACTTTTTTTTTTTACTTTTTTTCATATTAATTTATGCAATTTTTTTACGAGTATTTTATCTCATTATTTTACAAGGTTTATTATATTGTAATGTTTTTAAGTACAGTCGACATCAAAAGGCGGTAAACAGCTGAAGCAAAATGATCTACACACGGCTCAATTGTCAAGGTAATAAGAAGGAGTGTAGATCATTTTGAGATCTTC
Source organism: Pandemis cinnamomeana (assembly GCA_932294345.1). Classification (NCBI taxonomy): domain Eukaryota; kingdom Metazoa; phylum Arthropoda; class Insecta; order Lepidoptera; family Tortricidae; genus Pandemis; species Pandemis cinnamomeana. The sequence continues at coordinate 14,358,878 of OW028702.1, forward strand.
GACTGTTTTTCAACTTCTGATGCTAAATTTCGTTCGTGTAAAATATTGCAAGCGAATTTGGTTTGACGCACTTCTAGTGGTCGGATTGACTTATAATTTGAGATAGGTACTTACTATGAAGACGCTGAAGTGGGAAAGAAGTGATGTCAACATTAATTGCGCATGGCTGTCGCACCTGCGGTTTGCAGATGACTTGGTCATCATAGTTGAGAACGTTGCAGATCTCCAACGCATGCTTGAAGAACTTCATACTGTATCCCTAAAGATAGGCCTTAAAATGAACAGGTCTAAAACAAAAGCCATGACTAGTTTAACAGTTAAATCAACTAACATTATTGTCGGTGGTGAGACTGTAGAACTAGTACATGACTTTGTGTATCTAGGGCATTGTTTGTCTTTTGGGCGGAACAGCCAAGCGAAGGAGATCGCTAGCCGAATCCAGTTCGGATGGGCCGCCTTCAGAAAGCTGGAAATGGTTTTTAGGGCAAAGTTCCCACAATGTCTTAAAACCAAAGTGTTTAACCAATGTGTTCTGCCTGTCCTCTCATACGGAGCAGGAACTTGGACGCTCACAAACGCAAACATGCACCAAATTAAAATCGCACAAAGAGCCATGGAGCGAGCTATGTTGGGCATCTCACTTCTTGACCAAATCCCCAATTCCGAAATTCGGAAACGGACTAGAGTTGTGGACGTCGGAACTAGGATAACACAGCTGAAGTGGCGATGGGCGGGGGACTTGGCAAGATGGAACGACGACAGATGGTCGAAGGCGGACACAGAGTGGTGGCCAAGACTGGGTCGAAGGTCAGTAGGCAAACCATCAGCCCGTTGGTCAGATGACATCTGTCATTCGGCTGGAAAACTGTGTATAAGACTAGCACGGGACCGGGCAAAGTGGCGTGAAAATGAAGAGGCCTTTACTCAGCAGTGGGTGGATGTGGGCTGATAAGATAAGACAGCGCGAAACACTGAAAGCGGGCGCGGGTCGGGCGCCGAGCATGTCGTTTTCATCGCGTGAGCCGCGCCGCTCCTTGTATTCACACACGACGTCAAACCGCGGCGGGTGAACGCGAGTCGCAGACTGGGGAATGGCACCGATAAATCCGACAAATTGACGATCAACAAACGCAGATTTTTTAGTTAGAGAAAAGTTCGTGACGTATGTTAATAATAATGAAATAATTTAAAGTACTTAAAATTTTCATTTAATTCCTCTGTTATTGTTTTCCATAACCTTGCTTACAAAACCGCGTTTTTATACTGTTTATTTTGTGGTTCCCACAAATAATTGTATTGACGAACACTTTCAATAATTTTTTCGCGAAGATCCATTGCTAAAGTTGTAAATATTTACAACTCCACCACAAAGCATTCACGACCCGCGCAACACGCTCCCGCGCACGACCCGCGCACGCGCTTTGTGAGAAGGCCTTTCAGAGAATGCGTGTGTTACAACGAATAACACCCGCGCACGGCTCGCGCACGGCCCGCGTCTCGCCCGCGCTGTTTGTAGTGGCGGGCGGCGGGCGCGGCTCACGCGCGTGTCCTGCCTGACATGCGCCCGACCCGCGCCCGCCGCGTGTATGAAGGCGCCCATATAACTCCATGTTAAAACACCCGCCGCACTCCCGACCCGCTCGGCGCCCGACCCGCGCCCGCGCTCTGTGTGTTTCGCGCTTTTTACTTGGGGTGGATGACAGTACAAGTATAATAAACAAAAAAAAAACAACAAAGAAAAACATTTAGCTATTAAAAATTAAGTTTATGTTTTTCTCCTGCCACTATATATTGTCCACCAGATCATAAGTAGGTATGTTGCCACCCAGAGACATAAGAAATCACAGGGCTGTTCATGTAGGTGGGTACTGCAAAGCTGAAAATAAATATTGCGAAAATACTGTTTTTACAAAGTATTTTTTATGTTTTTACTTTTTTAATATTTATAATTTACTTATTTAAAGTTTACACGGTTATTTACAAATCGCACCCTTCGTGGAAGAATGACGTAAGTCCCATTGTAAGTCAATAGGACTTACGTCTTTCTTCCACGAAGGGTGCGAAATTTACAATATATTTTAGATTTCACTCATTTACAAATTAATAAACCTGGGGGCACCGTAGTGCCCTTGCAAAGTCGAGCAAAACAAAGGCACGGCCGTCGTGTCATCCTTTTCTTGTAGCCTTTCAGGCAATTTTCAACCTCCTGTAATTTCGTGCTGGCCGTTGAGCGCTGAATTTTCTGTGACATAAATGTATTTTAAATATCATTCAATTCAATTTGAACTAGTAGTTTAAGAATTTTTGCACGCTGCAAGTTCCTTAGTTATTTCACTCACTCACGCCGGACCCCACCTAAAGGCGGCGCACACGCTATACACGTCACCCACATGGATCCATTGGTCAAGCTGCGTGTCTCAACGTTTCCACTGCAACCAATGCACGCACACGCTAAATCCACGCACGTGGGTCTGGGGAATCACTCCGAAATTCTAAATTCGAACTTCGTATCATACTGTATCTCTCACTCTCCTATCCTACTTCCTACTAATATTATACATGCGAAAGTTTGTGACTATGTACGATGTTAGTGAGTGTGTATGTTTGTTTGCTTCTTTTTCTAAAACGACCAGGATTTGGTAAAAATTTGGAACGAAGACAGCTGGTATCCTGGATTAAAACATAAGCTACTTTTTATCCCGGAAAATTACATAGTTCCCGCGGGATAGCGATAAACATGTTAAAGGTCGTTGTTGCCTAGAGTCGTGAAGTAAATAATTGTTGCAGAATTTAGTAAAACTTAAACGTGTGCCGTTCTCAGAGACGTCAGTTAATATTATGATTATTAGAACTTAATCGAAGTTTCTGAGTGTGAAAGTTAACGTAAATGGTTGACGCACACTTCCGCTCTGCAACGGCACTGCACCCGCTCAACCCGACCCGCTCAGTATTCTGTGTATGAAACTCCATACTGCAACGCACATTTATCGGCTTCGGAACGGCAACGTCTCGCCTCTGCATTATCTAGCAGTGCGTGGGCAACTCGCCTTCACCGCGCTTACGTCGAGTTGCCGCCGCGCGGACCTCGGGTGGTTCTCCCGCGATTGGCCCGCGAATGCTCCGCCGCTTGCCTCTCTGACATCGCCTACTGTCTACTGTCGACGTTGACCGCTAGCCGCCAACCAGTGGCTGGCTCGCGGTAAGCGCGCTGTAGCCGCGCGGAAGGCTCGTAGGCACCGAGCCGCTTCCGTTAAGCTGCGTACGGACTGCCCGTACATTGGTACGCGTAGTCGGTTACGCGTGTCCTGGAACGCCATGTCCGTACGCGAAGCTACGCGTACACTCAGGGGGAACGCGTGGCGCGCGAGCTCGGCTCGCAGCGAGCCGCTGTCAGTCGGTTTTTGGCCGCGCGTCAAAGCGGACGCGCACTCGAAGGCACGCTTTATTTGGACGGCAAAATGGACAAGTTAGCGAGTTTCAGTAATGAAGATGTTGTCACGTTAATTCAACGTTACGAATTTCATCGGTGTTTATGGGATAGCACACTCATAAACTATCGCAACAAAGATTTACGCGAAGATGCATGGAAGGCCATTTCTAATGAAATGAAAATTAGCAGTCGCAGCTTGGATCGATGAACCTCGCGTTCAGGTTCGCGACAGTCCGTACAGGAGCTGTACGCGTATCCAATGTACTCGTGGACTGCGTACCCAGACTACGCGTAACACAGGAACGCACTGTCCGTACCCAGCTTTACGATACGAGCTTACGAGCTTGTATATGGTTGACGGCGAGGCGCTGCCGTTCCGCTGCTGAGCGGTTATGTCTGCGACAACCTATTTTGTCCTGTCGGTTGTTTTAACTGACAGTGGAAATTCAGAACTGTTTTACCGTGTTTATGGATCAAGTTCAAGTTTTAATTTATCATCCCTGCCGTACCCAAAGATACAAAGGAATAAATAGTACTTGAATATATTAATTGGCGTGTCTGAGTGTGAAAGTTAACCTTTGCTTTATCTCTTCTTTTTTCTGCAGTACCTAAAGGTACAGAATAAGTAAAGTTTTTCCACTGATTGCTTTCAAAGTCAAAAATTGAAAAAGTGGCCGCCATTTTGAAATCTTTAGATTTTGGACCGACTGTTTCTATAATCGATATCTAAGACCTAGAAAAGCGAAAGCTTAAACTCACTCGACTGTTTTATTAGAATCATATTTAGCATATAAACAACAGCTTGTAAAAAAATATCGCAATAGTCAATAAAACAGGAATTTGACATTTCCGTTTTCACGCTTGACGTTTATTTTGTCAGAAACTTTATCAGCTTACACACAACTAGCTCACAAAAATAAAGTAAATGTAACGTTATTCACGATACATTACTAACTTGCGTTGAAAATTTTAGTTTAGTTAAATTTGGCGTGTCCGAATTATTTTGAAGCGTGCCAACACTGGTAGGCCGGGAGATAGTGACACAAATTACTAGGTCATTTGTACCAGTATGGCGGTTCTTAGTACGCAATGACAAAAAGAAAAATGATGGTCATAGCGCTTTTTTTTCTATTGCCATTTTTTTTTCTATGTAAAATTACTATTTATTTACTAGAAATAAAGCCAGCGTGGTAAAATTTTCTAATAATTAGATATAAGTTGATGTATTTGCCTAACTTTAGCAAATAACAAGCTCAGAACGAAAAGTGCCTTTAAAGAATCTGTCTGCCGCGCGGCGATAATTTTTTTTTAAAAGTATTTTGTAGACCATAATAGCAATAAAGTATATATTTTTATAATCCTGAATAAACGGTCTATCCATACTTATTTTTTTCAAAAGTTTTATATGGCAGTTTTTGTATTATACAAGGTTTTTGAAAAAAATGAGAAACCATATTTTCATATTTTTTCAAAAATCTCGTTTTTTTATATGAGAAGGTATACTTAACGTGACCATTTATTTATTTTGTCAGACCGGGACACATCTACAGAAATATATAATAAAAAAATTGTTTTAGTGTTTTACAAGCATTATACAGGGTGTCCCAGAAACCGACGATAACCCGTTAAGGGCTGATAGACCTACTAATTACCTACCAAAATATCATATTTTAGGTTTAGTAAAAATCTTTTAGTTTTCGAGATATTGTAATTTTTGCAAAAATCATTTTTTTTCTCCCTCAGTTGCGTTTTTTTTCTGCCACAGCCTCAAATGACCGAATTTAGTAAATCTGATTACTGATAAGTATTGCGGAAAACATGGGCTTTTAAACGTGATATTATTTTATTTTATTATTCAGTCAAACTTGGAGGAAAAACGACTTAAGAGACAGTTTTTAGATATTTTACTGTTTCATCCCTTAACTTTGGTCCTCCATGGTATAAAAAAAAATAACTACGCTAAAGTGGCACTGCATATTAAAAACATGTCTAGCTAATGTAGTTTACAAAATGGTATAACACTTACTTATTTGTTTAATAATTTCAAATTTATTGCTATTTTCATTACAGAAGAAGCTCAAATAAAATTGAAGTCACTACCAACCACATATTAAAATAAGATGAAATATTTTTAGCAACCCAATTTTACACAGCCATTTTGTCACAGAAAATGTTCGAATTGCCTGCCACCAGCCCTAATACACGCATAACATCTTCTTAAAAATGCCAGGGAGATGCGTCGAGCACTATTAGATACATTTTCTTGTGCTGCTGCCGTAATGCGTTCTTTGAGGTCTATTAGACTTTCTACTGGTTTTGCTTACCCTTTTTCTTTTCGATAGGCCCAGTAATTAAAATCCAAAGTATTTAAATCCGATGACCGTGGAGGCCACAAGATAGGTCCAAGACGCCCGGTCCATGTTTTTGGATACCTAAGTCTTGTTTAAGTAATTACGCACGAATTCGAATTTAATTTTTTTTAACTTTATTCGAAATTTGAATTCAACTTTACCAGCCTTATTTAAAAACAACAATTCTGCCGTCCTCAGACTAAATGGTGGCACTTGATTGACTTCTTCAGTAATGAAAATAGCAATAAATTTGAAATTATTAAACAAATAAGTAAGTGTTATACCATTTTGTAAACTACATTAGCTAGGCATGTTTTTAATATGCAGTGCCACTTTAGCGTAGTTATTTTTTTTTATACCATGGAGGACCAAAGTTAAGGGATGAAATAGTAAAATATCTAAAAACTGTCTCTTAAGTCGTTTTTCCTCCAAGTTTGACTGAATAATAAAATAAAATAATATCACGTTTAAAAGCCCATGTTTTCCGCAATACTTATCAGTAATCAGATTTACTAAATTCGGTCATTTCAGGCTGTGGCAGAAAAAAAACGCAACTGAGGGAGAAAAAAATTGATTTTTGCAAAAATTACAATATCTCGAAAACTAAAAGATTTTTACTAAACCTAAAATATGATATTTTGGTAGGTAATTAGTAGGTCTATCAGCCCTTAACGGGTTATCGTCGGTTTCTGGGACACCCTGTATTATAGATAGAAGATAGAATAACACAAAATAATTAAAGCTCTAAACACAAAATAGTTAAGTTGGCACGACTTACTAACTAAGTCCCCAGTATTTGTCGACTGAACATTTTTTTTTAAATATCGGGTCTTGTTTTTAGATACGTGTACGTATAATTTTAAACTATCGTGGGTCTGCTTGCTTAACCGGGACGAAGTTGGCTTCGCTGGGGACACCGGGACAGACTGCCTGAAACCGGGACTGTCCCGCCCAAACCGGGACGTATGGTCACGTTAGGTATACTTATCATATCAAAAATGAATTCAGCATCCATACATTATCCGAAAATGATACCAAACACGATGCAGTTACTTTATTTACGAAGATATATTACAAATACAATGATTAATCCCATAGAATGTAACTTTACGAAAATGTTTATTGTTTATCGCACTTTAAAAAAATATCACTGCATATATGGACTCAATTTGTCTTAGATGAACATTATATGAGACCAAGGAACAAAATTAGGCAGTTGTCATATTTTTTATACCTCGCATTTAAGTTATTTTTTGCGTAAAAAGCGCAGTTACATTCTACGGGAGCTGTCATCGAGAAAATAAATGATTGGAAGAACTATAGTCACCGAGTAGACTATGAGGAGCCTGCTGTTCGAGAAAAAGCATTTTACGCTCTAGTGTTAGTATAAGCGCGCCCTCTGTACAAACTAAAGTTAAATCGTTGGTTGCTCCGCTTCGTCCCTCATTTCAATGTTTGTGTATGGACCATTTTAGCGCAAGCGCTGTGGCTGGCGTACGTCCTTTGTTCGAAACAAATCAACATTGCATACTAGTAGTGTCTTTCCGGTTTGAATTTTCTACTTATTATTATGGAGGTGTATGGAACATTTTGAATTAATTCAATGTAGTGCTTTAATTGAATTTTACGAGTGCACAGTGATAAGAGTGTTTCTTATAGTGTTCTTGTATCTTAGGAGTGAATGATAAAGAGTTAGGCGGTTAGTTCGCATGAAACCCTTGAGTGCCTTTTTTTACGAAGCTAATGTTAAGGATATGGGCCCCGACATGGTACGTTTGAGTAATGAATGTATTGAATAATTATATTGTAATGCGGTTTAAGTCATACAGTATAGAAATACCTATTTTATCTAGTGCAACAGGTCAGTTTTTGTTTTGTTTACTTGTCACCGGCGTCCGCCATTTCTGGGTCGAAATTACTTACGTCTGTGTAATTTAATAACACCTAATAGTTATTATGAGCTTCCTTAATTCGTAAGAATCTTGTTTTCATTAATGGATTTGCTGTAAGTCATTTTCTTCATTCATGTTTTTTACGAAACACGACGGTTACAATGAGTTTGATCCATCGCCATCACAATTTCAGTGTTACCAGTTCGCTGGCCCAATATTTTTTTAATAATCCTCTATGTTTTCCCTCGATATGAGTTCAGTTTAGTAATTCTATTTGTATTTTCTAGGATCTAATAGCATTATCTTACAGTTAAATCGCGATGTTATATGATTTTATGTTGTGTTTATAAGACTAACAATAGTAACAGTCATGTTGGTAGTTCATAGATGTAGAAAATTGAAATCTAAAAGTAGAGCTAATCTATGGTTTATTTACTCACTAGTGAATGTCATTCGAATCACAATAACAAGTTAATTCAGTTAAGCCTCACTGCATCATACAAATGAGTGAAATTTATTTCCTAGCATTTCTAAAAGTAACCTCAGGGCTAAATCTTGCCTGGTGCCATTTTCTAAGATGACTTAATTGATGTTCACATAATCAGACGTGAGATACTAACATCCACATATACAAAAAACACAGGAAATTAACTGGCAAAATATGATAGCTATGTTTGGTAGTACTCTTGTTTTGAAAAAGACCTGTTATAGGAAAGTCCAAAATAGAGTGCTGACAGCGGATATAGAGACAATGAGGTTTCACCATGTTATTTTATGTAAAACTAGCTGACCTGGTGAATTTCGTACCACCTAATAGTCGATGGATCATTGATTGATATCAATGAAATATTATGTCGTTAAACTAACAGAAATAACATTTTTTGTTTACACACTGAAAATTAGAACACATATAAATGCGAAAGTAAAGCTATGGCGCAGTATCGAATCCGGATACTCATCATTCTGTGAATTGTGTTATGTATACTGCTACACCACCCATAGCAGGTAAACAGAAATAATTAAAAAATAAACTAAAAGACGATCTTGAAGTAGTTACGTATGTGGATTATAATCTTTAAGATAATTGACAACCACGACTGCGGTATGGGGGGCGTACATTATCATGCATTAAGAGAAGAGTTTTCTCCTATGATCGGGTTAAATGGCACAACAATTTCTTCTTACCTGTCAGTTACTTTCAATAACCCAAAAGTTCCGTGCGTTCCCCCATACAAATTCTTCTCAGAGAAATTAAAGACGGACACTTTTGCTGGTGTTTCCTCTCCATCAAATGTGTAAGCATCCAATGCTTGTATGTTATACGATAATTTACTTACTATACCCTGGCTGGGCCCAAACTTATGTTTTGAAAATATTTTTATAATTCTTAGAAAACATGTGTGGCATGCGGTGATGATAGTGTTAAATTTTTAGAATCTTCCTTAGTATTGATAACTAATTTGTCGTCAAGGATCAATACTATAGACACTAACAATAGTGTTCTTTATCAATAGACTTTCGCACAAAAACAATTATTGATACTATAATACTGTTGTCTTAAGTTCTCTATCTATTGCTAGTCGAAATACTATTGATATCGGACAATTGATCAGCAACATTCTTCAACTTTACTACATAATGTTTTCCATCATGCTTTTTTATAGTTATAACTAAAGTCATGGGCGTTTTGAATTTTTTAGGGTTCTGTATTGTTGGTCATATTTTAGGAGGTAAATTTTTTGTTACGAGAATTTCATCATTGGAGATGTCTTTTTGGTCAATTTTGATAATTTTATCATTTTCTGTATTGATAGATTGTTGACATTTCTAGAGTTGGGAAATATTATTACAGGTAATTTTTTAATTTGGTCAAATTTATTACATGCCTTTTTTATTGTTGTATGTATGTATGTATAACTCTTTATTGTACATAAAACACAATAAGAAGATGAATACAGGACAACACACATGCACAAAGGCGAACTTATCCCTAAAAGGGATCTCTTCCAGTTAACCTTTGAACTATTGACAGGACTTATGTCCTAATATGTTTAATGTTATGTACTTATGTATTAAGCAAGAGTAGTATATATACACAGAAAAAGTAAAAGAAACCTAAAATAATCCTAAATGTCTAAGTTTTAAATAATGTAAGATATAATAATAACCTAAACATAATAGATAAATATGATAAACTAATACACAATAAATAAAATATAATACATAATATACAGGGTGTTAGGTAATGAGTGGATAATCCTTGAACTATGGATAGAGGGCACTTAGGACGTTATAATTAAGCTAAAATAGGTTTAGTAAAAGTTGCACGGTTTCCGAGATATTCGGACTTTTAGGTTTTTTTCGAAAATGAACACCCTTGTTCAATGTTTTGATCATAGCACCATTTTAAGCTAACTATTTCAATTTTTTATTTTTGCTCAATATTCTTGAGTAGTTGTATTTTCAGATAGGCATTACTATTTTTGTGAAACTACATGGGATTTTTTTTTTTAAAATCGCAAACTTAATTTTTGTCATTTCAATCGTACATTGATCGAATTTTCAGCTCTCACGGTGAAAAAAAAATACACTACCGCCTAGTTGCCAATAAGCTTAAAAACATGCCGGTTTATTGACAATTTAAAAATGGTAATTACCTTTTGAATTTAAATTCAAAATGACAAAATAATAATAAAAAATACACGCTCACCCACATTTTTCCCGATTTACTTTTGTATCACGGTCGTAGAACTCAAATTTTTTTGTTGCAAAAATAACATTATTGGCCACTTATTTAAATGCAAATGGCATTAAAATAATTCCAAATTTAAAAAACATGCCAACTGCCTTTTGTTAATAATAATAGCGAAATTCAAAATTGAATTCGAAAAAAAAAACAAAAGGCAGTTGGCATGTTTTTTAAATTTGGAATTATTTTAATGCCATTTGCATTTAAATAAGTGGCCAATAATGTTATTTTTGCAACAAAAAATTTTGAGTTCTACGACCGTGATACAAAAAGTAAATCGGGAAAAATGTGGGTGAGCGTGTATTTTTTATTATTATTTTGTCATTTTGAATTTAAATTCAAAAAGTAATTACCATTTTTAAAATGTCAATAAACCAGCATGTTTTTAAGCTTATTGGCAACTAGGCGGTAGTGTATTTTTTTTTCACCGTGAGAGCTGAAAATTCGATCAATGTACGATTGAAATGGCAAAAATTAAGTTTGCGATTTTTAAAAAAAAAATCCCATGTAGTCTCACAAAAATAGTAATGCCTATCTGAAAATACAACTACTCAAGAATATTGAGCAAAAATAAAAAATTGAAATAGTTAGCTTAAAATGGTGCTATGATCAAAACATTGAACAAGGGTGTTCATTTTCGAAAAAAACCTAAAAGTCCGAATATCTCGGAAACCGTGCAACTTTTACTAAACCTATTTTAGCTTAATTATAACGTCCTAAGTGCCCTCTATCCATAGTTCAAGGATTATCCACTCATTACCTAACACCCTGTATAAATATATACACACACACATAAGTTACAAAACACATCTCATCACAGCACAGCCTTCCAGCAACTGGGATAGCCACAGTCTGCAATACTACTGCGATGTGATGTAGTACTATATTAATTCTGAAAAATATTATATTTGGCCAATATTATCATTGGTAATTTTATGGTTGGGTAATTTTATCACTTGGACACGCTTATACTCTTGGACATTAGTCTTTTGGGACGTATACCCTCGATGTCAAAATTGTGACCTCTTTGGTAAAATAGTTTTAACCGACTTTAAACTCTATTTGATCAGGGCCAAGGGTGCGATTGTTAAGTATCACTTCAAGGAATGGAGACATTCCTGCATAAAATTGATATTTATGCTCTCGTGCATAGAGTTAGTAGTTATTTTTATTTTTTTTGTGACTGGCAACTGGACTTTACAGCCACATACACAATACACCTTCATTTAATAGATACGTTTTTATGAGAGAAGGTTAGTTAGTTATCTTAATTTAATGAAAACATTTAGTTATCGAAATACGAAATCAAATCTAAATACAATCAAATCTACAAAACAATGTAAAAAAAAAAACTATAATTTTGTTGCCGGAAAAACAAAAATATTTTTTCTTTCATTAAAAAATTAGGAAAAAATATCGCGGATACTTGAAAACTGTTTATACAAATTTTAACTTAGTGCCTATAATTAACTTAAAACCAAGTGTTGTTTGCTGATTTTGTTAAGTAATTGTTATGAAGACTAGATTAGCTTAAACCAAATTTTCGACGAAGGCCGATATTTTTGACGCCGAGTGTATTTTTCATTTTGGACAAGTAGTGCTCAATCAGGTGTAATGTATCTCCCATATGTATGATCCAAGAACCCCCTCGTGGGCTCTTGTGCTCTGCACACGTTTATGGCGTACCATTTATAGAAATAATGGGATTTAAGTTTTACATGATCTCAAAGTTGAAACAATAGAATTAGGTATTTAAAACAATAGGATTGTAAGTACACATTTTATATTCTAGATTGCACCTGCTGCAAAAAAATTGTGGGACAAAGGACCAGGTGCTGGTGGAGACAGTAAGGGCCCACCTCATCTCCCACCTCTCCAACTAAATCCAGAACAGATGTGGCGCGATCCAACATGGTCGGCACAAGGTGAGTAAACAACTGTATTACATCTCGCTTAGTACTTACGCTGTTGGTACCTTTACATAGTTATCATTATCAGAATTTTTGTGTAGGTACAAACATTCCCACATACAATACTATGAACAAGTTGAAATAGCACAAGTCAAACAGACAGCGGAGTCACCATTCTTGACAAATCACGTGTTAAAACGTCAGTTTTGCTGAGTGTATGAGTTACACCAAGTTATTACTTTAACATCATTGACCATAACCAGCGATTTCAGACAGAAAACCAATGAAATATATATATCGTCGGTGAGATTGCCAATTCTGTTATATGCATTTTTTTGATTTATTGATTTTGCCCAACTTGGCTTTTAAATTGAATTCCCGCGTCTATGCAAAAACCCATATACGTAAATTCAACTTGGATCAAGGTTTGACAAAACACTTTTGTGATTTTAGCCCGAAAAATAATGACAAATATGCATCAAAGAACATAACGTGTGTTCGTTGTCAAATAAATTCAAATACACATGTGCATCAAAGCACATATGGGTTTTTGTTGTCGAAGGAATTCAAATGAATTGATAACTGCCGCTGCACATGTGTGAATTTAGTAAGGAGTGACAGGTGCTCAGTATGCCGGCTAATTTCGTTTAGCGAACATCATACACATCAAAACACATAACTAACTCAGTTAATCACTATCACTACATAGTATAAAATAAAGTCGCTTTCTCTGTCCCTATGTCCCTATGTATGCTTATATCGTCAAATAAATAAATATGAATTAGAATTCCTATGTGCATAACTGACACATGTGTTCAGTAAGAGCAAAACCAATACCCATTATGTGCAAAAAAAATTGAAAATAAAAACTATCTCAATCTTAATTTACAATAGATGAATCATTATTTATTCGTAACCAATGTTTTTCTTGCTTTTGACGCTATTTTGATATAGAATTGAACACATGATTTTGGCCAGTTATTTCGTAAATCAGTTTTCTGTCTCTCCTGAAAAGTTGCTAGAATACACATAACAGCATTGGCAATCTCTCCGGCGTTATGTAAACTAGTATTTTGCGTGGGGTCCCGCGGAGGGTACCCGGCCACCCTGTTTTTTTTTCAAATATTTCTAACTTTTTTATACTTATTCAGTTCGAAGACCTTATTGCTACTGATTTACATTGTATGGCGGGCCATCTTGGAAAATGGCGGAATCGGAAATGAATTAATTTAAGTATTCCGTTTGAATTTGTGGCCCCGAAGAGCCCCTGATGCGAAATTTTAAAAAATATGGCCTCCATTTTCAATTACCTCCATCTTGGGAAAAAGTTACGTTAATTCGATTACCCCTCCCATCTTGAACATTTGGTCGAGCACCACCCATCTATCACGACTGGCCTCTGAGATATTCGCGTTTCAATTTTGTATGGCGCCGATTTTGTTTTCGCCATTTTGAAAAAACTGACCGGATCACCCATTGGCTGGCTGTTCTGAGCGACTGTAGTTCCGGGCAAACTCGATAGGTCGAGCTGTTGTGGAGAACTGCCCCATGTGTCAGGTCAGTTTCCACGTTCAGGTCGATTACATTTTTTTCTGGTTGTCATGGCGGCATTTCTGATGCTGTATGATGGTGTATGGAGTCGAACCCACCTCTTGCGGGTTTTTCAAAACAGCATGTCAGTGAGTATTCATTCAGCTATACAGGGTGTCTCATTGAAATCGGTCAGTATGGGAAAGTCAGACATATGAACATCTGTTCTTAGGAACCATGTCATCGATTTTAATAACAAGAAAAACTGTACTCAGTTCGAGAATCGAACCTGGTTGTTTTGAAAAAAATAAACTTACACTATTTCTATTTAAATATTGATTTGGCTGTTATATGTGGTGTTCAATTAAGAGTTATTGTATTGTATTGTATTGATTGTGTAGGTCTTAAAAAGAAAGGAAAAGAAAAAAATAATTTATTGCCACAAAAAACAGATCAGCAGTAGATGGCTCTATGAAACATGATGTCTATAATGAATAAAATGCATCGTTTTCACATACTATAATTTATTTTAGTAGGTGTTTGTTGTGACCATCACAGGCAGTCACAGCATGTTGTCGTACCTTACCTTGTCTATTGTCTACCTTGTTCTTGGTTTCTGTATTGTTTTGTATTGATTTGTGGTGTTCCATCTATTTCTATCTAACATATGGGTATAGTAATGCTCTCTCCCTTGCGTTACTGATCTATCTAACGTCAGTTAGTTAACTACATCTATATTTATGGATTAAAATGTATGTCTTTTTTGACTGTTTCCAGCTATCGAACACAACGTCGGCGTACCCATGATGGGAGCTCGTCGAGGAGTCGCTTTCCCTGGTGGAGATGCTGGCAGCATCCTTTCACCACGCGATACAGCTGGTCTTGGTGTTAAGATGGTGGAGTATGTTTTGGGAGGATCTCCGACGGGTAATTTTTTTTGATGCGATATAATAATCTTCTAAATAAATTCATATAACTGCCTACTACTGCTAGACTGATCTTTTAGACCTGACGATGAAAAATCTTAGATAATTTTATAGGATCAAACCCACATTCAAAAGGTGAAGATTTTTCACGGTCTGTAAAAGATTTTTTTGATAGGATTATAGACAAAATTATTATAATGTTAGATAATAAAATACTTATAATGTTAGATAATAAAATATTCACATTACTTGCATATTATATCTTTGCCCTTGACTGTACTCAGTAAATTCTAACTGTCTACAAAAAATTGCGCACTTGTGAGTTTTGTGAGTGCAATTTAGTTCCCGTACTGGCCTATTTGCGTTGTATGGAAATGAGGTATCTTTTTATAAAAAAAACTTAATTTTCTTTTTGGTTTCTTTTTAAATTGCGCGTATTTAGAAAGCCCTTAAACCAAAAGTTTATTATGTAACTGTACGCGTCAATTTGTAACATTTTTTTTTTCTTTGTAGACATGCAAAGTTAAAAGACAATATCTGAGTTTTTTTTTAATAGTCATGTTTAAAGGTTCTCTTTTAATCACTTTAGAAGTAGTACGCAAATATTTGAATTTATTTAGAACAAACAAAGTATTGCAAAGGTACAGGGTGTTAAATACAAAGAATCTGGCAAACGCAGTGATTTAAAGAAAAAACACTCAAAATCGTGAAACTTAGCATAATAGTAAATGTTGCCAAAAATATTCAGAATGAACCTACTTTCATCCTTAAAATCTCCACACGCGACTATCAACCTGTTTGCACGTTACCATGACGACAAAAACATCATACACTTTTATATCACAAACAATAAGGTAGGTGTATGGTGACAACTACACGTGATGACTACTACTAATACTATTTTATGCCCTCGACTGTTCAGCGAAAATGTATAGTTTTCAAGGGAATCCCATGTTTTATGTTTTTCTTAAAATATTATTTCTCCACTTATGGTCGGAGCTCGGAACTGTATGCCTTGCCTTATTGGTAGCAAAACTAGTACACGAAGTTTCTCGTTACAGGCTAACGCAAAGGCCAATAGCAGGGTAAGGGAAGCAAAAATGCCCTTTTATGATAATGAGCTGTTTTTTTTCTACAGCTCTTACTCGTACGTATATTATATACTCTGTTTTTTTTTGTGGCCACTTGCGTCTTGTAGTGTAAGTGTGTCAAGTTTGGTTAAGGGCCGTAGAAAATAACCGAAATAATGAAATATGACCTCTCTATAACTATTTAACTTTAATATACTATTATTTTTTCATTCTGTTACCCTTAATTAAGTTTATGTTTTAAGTGAAAATAGACTCTATCTCTACCCTTAAA
The DNA here is from genome assembly GCA_932294345.1 of Pandemis cinnamomeana. Lineage (NCBI taxonomy): Eukaryota > Metazoa > Arthropoda > Insecta > Lepidoptera > Tortricidae > Pandemis > Pandemis cinnamomeana. Next base: position 14,375,028 of record OW028702.1, read on the forward strand.
TAAAAAACAGGTAGGTAAATCTAAATTTAAATACATATTTTTTTTACTTTCGAAAGAGATACCGCTCTAATTGTCATTTCTAAATAAGCCTTATGTAACGTTCTGTCACACATTTGTTTGAATCGGAAAGCAACTGCGTCAAAATTAAATAAATGCTTTTTTGTAATATGATCAGAATTAGGATGTGTTATGACACTATTCCATTGCATTGTTAGAGTTTGACTACGTGGGAACTATTCTGCCCATAACCCTGTTAATTGGCTTGTCGTGTCAGGTAAGTATAAGTGTATAAAATGTGTCTTAAATGCAGATCATGAAATCATACTTTCAGGGATTGATATAATGTTTTGTAGGAGATTAGGAGTTGAAACTGGACTATGGTATACAGCGTACTTCTCTCAAACATTGTCGTAAATGTCGTCATTGTATTTTAAGTAACAGAACACGAAAGGTCTTGTTGACGGCCGAATTTCATTGCAGGAGCGCTTTTCTGACCATAAATTGGATTGCTGGACTTTTTTTTCATTTGTTTTTAACTTTTTAAAAAGCCAAAGAGACTGGAATAATGAACAACAATGTCATACAGCCAAGTCGATGGCCGTTTTTTTCGAGTCAAACGTTTTTATCAATATCTCAAATAGCTTACGGTGACAGATGACATAAAAAAAACTTAAGAAAAAAGGCGAGAACGTGAAAACCACCTAAGCTGCGAGGAAGTTTTGTTGCAATAATTTGGGTTGTATTGTAGCTAGAAAGGAGGATTTAGTTTATTGGTGTAAAAGTTGACAATGCTATTTTAGGAAGCTACCGGTTCCGGTTTTGTTAATCGGTAGCAGAGGTTTTTTACAGTTACTGTCATGAATACCTAAAATGTTTATACTTACTGTCTCAAAATGCATTGTCTTATAATAATTAACCACAAGTTTAGTGCAAAATGTATTTTAATTTCCTCTCAATGTTTGAGAAATACATTATATCTGCCTTAGAAGAGTAATTGCTCGCCTGCGGTTCGTGTTTTTAAACAAGTTACTCATCCGGCAATTGGCTACTTCCCAGGTCTCGGCATTAATGTACAGTCAAGGGCATAAATATATATACGTTCCCAAGGCGTCAAAAATACCTGTACAGTTGATTAGCCAGAAATATCTGCACGGTAATCCGGCCAAAAATATGTGATCATTTAATTAGTCAAAAAGATCTAGACATTTACATGGCCATAAATAAATGTACGATGTCAGTCAAATATATGTAGGCAAATAGGCCATAAATATCTATACACGCAACTCTCACATACATAAGAACAAAACCCAAGCCAAAAATATCTGTACAGTCAAGGGCATTAATATCTACACACTTGCTGAGTCAAAAATATCTATACAACAAACAAACATGTTTTCTAATTTTGAATTATGACAATCACCGAGAAGAGTACCGTTCTGTCATAATCGCTTTGTCCTTTTCATTTTGATCGTGACGTCATTGACGTGTCATTTGTTTTATCTTCCTTTCATCGAGTTAAGTGGCCAGTATTTATAGTGCTGATATAAACCCCTTTAAAATAGTTTTAATGTGAATGATAATTCGAATTATGTGTACAGTAAGAGCATAAATATATATACGTCCTCAAGACGTCAAATATATCTATACACCTTTATACCATGGCAATAAGGTCCGTGTATACATATTAATGCCCTTGGCTGTATATATATTTTTGCCTGGGTTTTGTTCTTATGTATGTGAGAGTTGCGTTATAGATATTTGTTTGTAATTTTACGAAATCAGATAAATTAGCGAAATCGAAAGAGCTTTATTATTGTAACCTACGTCTAGTATTAATATGTTACAAACAAAATTCAGCATCGGACAAACGGTAACGTAATATTTACGAGAAAAGCCACATGAAAATCTTGTATGGTGTATAGCTGTGAAGCATAATCTAATATAATAGGGCGAAAGGTAAAACAAATGACACGTCAATGACGTCACGATAAAAAGAAAAGGACAAAGCGATCATGACAGAACAGTACTCTTTTCGGGGATTGTCATAATTAAAAATTAGAAAACTGTTTGTTGTATAGATATTTTTGACTGTGTAAGTGTGTAGATATTAATGCCCTTGACTGTATAGATATTTTTGGGTTGGGTTTTGTTCTTATGTATGTGAGAGTTGCGTGTATAGATATTTATGGCCTCCTATTTGCCTACATATATTTGACTGACATCGTACATTTATTTATGGCCATGTAATTGTCTAGATCTTTTTGACTAATTAAATGATCACATATTTTTTGGCCGGATTACCGTACAGATATTTCTGGCTAATGAACTGTACAGGTATTTTTGACGCCTTGGGAACGTATATATATTTATGCCATTGACTGTACTATTTGAATATACGTAAAATGTCATATTTCATTGAAAACAATACCACATCGCTATATATAGTAATCATGATATGCTTTTATTTTCATTTTGGTAGAAAGAGAATTTGAGCTTTGTTTCTTTGGCGATGTCAAAATAATTTAATAATAAAATGTAATAAAATCCAACCCAGTTATTTATTTAATTTCGACACAGCTGCTTTCCGATTTTATCCATCAAATTAAAATATGTGCCAGAACGTTACAATAGGCTTATTTGGAAATGACAATTAGAGTGATATCTCTTTCGAAAGTAAAAAAAATATGTATTAAAATTTTGACTTACCTACCTGTTTTTTAGTTAAGTGTTAAAAAGATTCATCCATTTTCACTTAAAACCTACTTTTAATGAAGCTTAACAGAATGAAAAAATAATAGTATTTTAAAGTGAAATAGTTATAGAGAAAAGTCATATTTCATTATTTCGGTTCCTATTTTTTCCGGCGGCCCCATTAGAAATGTTTTAACCAAACTTAACACAGTTACACTACTAGATGTAAGTGACTACAAAAAAACAGAGTTACAATATTAAAGGATGTAATAAATACACCGCGGCACCACAACAGATGGCGCTGTCTCCCGTACAAACATGCTAACGTTTGTTCGCAGCGGAAAGTTAGTTTTAAGATTTGGTGTAATTATTTAATCTAATTTCCACTACTTGTGAGTGTACTAAACTGATCCTGAATCTCCGGGTTGCTTAAGGACCTTACTATCATAGGCTAGATTGTAATTTCATGTAAATATTTCACGTTAATAAATTAGTTTCTCTGACTATCCTGAGTTTATCATCAAACGCCAGTGCTAATGTCGGCTTAAATGTTACGTGAAGACCGGCATTAACAGAAGTCACTCTGCTCCGCAATCGCAAACCGTAGGTCGCACCGCTCCGACGTTAAGCTTTCGCCCCTGTTCAATAAGGCTTGCCCTCACCTTTCCCTGCAGGTATTTAGCTCAGGTTCGCCTCCGTCAAAAAGGCGCCCAAAGGCGCGGCGGCCGGCGCCGCCCTCACTGTGGGTCCACTTCTGGACCCGCTTGCTCAGATCCCCCGCAACTAATTGCGGGTTCACTTTACCACCCTTCCCCCCCAGTCTTAGTAAATGAATTAATTAACCGTTGTTGCCTACGGTGCACCGGCTTAAGCGTTTCCCTTCCTCCTCTCCTCTGAGGCCAAGAAAACCTGTTAGAAGGGAACTGTAACGCTAGAGCTCTCGAGGAGGTTTCCGACGTCGCACCCCTGGGCCCACTGTCCTGACCCTGACGCAATTCTAACTTAACCTAACCTATTCACCAAAATGTATTTTTTAAAAGATGAAAGATGGATTTTGAAACTCACAATTTAGGATTCATTACGCAATAATAGTGAAATTCAAAATCGAATTTGAAAAGAAAAAACAAGGCAGTCGGCATGTTTTTTTAATTTTGGAAATTTAAATAAGTGGCCAGTAATGTTATATTTGCAACAAAGCTATAATATTGTCTCATTATAAAGATTCTTTCAGTTATGTAGTATTGGTATGGTAACTTACTGCGATAAATGTTTGCAATATAAAGGTGCCAAATATTTTATAATTTTATAGTTATTTTAATTCTACTTTATAACCTGTAAAAGATCGTAAAAGATCCGCGTGAAAATTATCGGACACGGATTTTTCTTTTCCCTCTGATATCCGCGGATACGGATACGGATATCCGGAACATCAGTAATATGTATACTCATATTAAATAATAATATGCAGCCATCGTGTCAAATATATGTCGCCAACTTTATTGTTTGAGGCATAAAGGTGTATAGATGGTTTTGACGTCTTGGTAACGTACATATATTATGGCCTTTACTGTACATAATAATATGCACTACTAAAAATACTGTAATAATCTGAGAGTGGACAAGTAAAAAGTAGAAGTAGGTACGAGGCTTTATTCATTAATATGAACCTTTACCTTACAAAAGTAACGTTCTTATTTAAAATACATATACTAAACTGAGAATCTGGCATTCATAAAATATTGTGAAATAAATGTTGTATCATTATTTCGCAAAATTACATTTGGATGTGTCATTTTACTGAAGTGATATAGCTGCCAGATTATACAAAAAAATATGGCAGCCGTAATATGTACGGAATTCTTACTGCGAGAATGTCAAACTCGCACTTAGCCGAGTATTCTTGAGTGTTTTCAAACAAAAAAGGCTACACAATCAATTATTCCAGTATTTATCATTTTGGGGATTTTATTATTCAGAATCGTTTACCCTATCGATCCTACACGAAAAAATGTGTCCCTAAACTTCCATTCCAGTACGTCACTTTTTTGTTGGTCTTTTATGTATGGAACGTGACGTAAAGGAGAAAAAAATCCATAATAAAATCTAAAACTTGTTTTCTGTATGAGAATCGACAGGATAAGATTCTGAGTAAGAAAATCCTAAATTTGTTAAATTCTGGAAAAAATGTTTTTTTTTTTGGAAAACACTTCGTGTCTATTTTTGATTTTTAACCCTTTAACCGCCGTAGTATTAAGTATAAGACACAAAACATCTAGCTCATTTCGCCGTAGTCTTATAAATAAGGCAATGTATATAATATATTTTTTGACACTCGACCATACTGGCATGTTCGGTATTAATCTTTACGGCGGCTAAAAGGTTAAGCTATACATTTTCCTCATGTGATTTATTCAGAAGCTGGTGGCGTTCCAACTGTTGGAGGTGGCGAGAAAGTGGCTGGAGTAGTAGCGGGTATGCGCGGCATAGTGCTGGAAGAAAGGCCGGAAGACAAGTCTTCATCGCCATTTGAGAAAGATCTCCATGAATTACATGAACATGGATCTCTGCCAAATGGTCTTCATAATGGACAAGAAGATGATAAAGCTTTTAAGTGAGTGGAAATAATTGAATTATCTTCTCAAGTTTTTTTTACCGAATTCAAAAATAAGGAAGTTCTCAGTTTGACCTCTACGTTTGTATGTTGGTTCGCGATTATCTCGTGTTTGGTTGAACTGATTTTGATGCGGTTTCCAGAAAAGTATTTGTTACATGTAGGAGACGGTTTTGGTATTTTAACCGACTTTAAAAAAAAGCTCAGTTAGACCTTCACATTTTATATGCACGCATAATGGTTTTTTACTTAGTACATGGCGTTTCTAAACTTATAATTAGATTTTTTTACTTTAATCAAAATAAGCAATCAGAAGTGAAGGTAGAAACTATCAAGTCTACGAGACTTCTGGCGGAAGTTTCTGTAACGAGCGCTTAGCACAGGTAAATGGGAGTAGTTCAACTATTTCTTGTTTCCTGTCTCGTCAGCTAGGGGCAGAAGCACAGTTCATTAGAAGGAATGTTGTGTTGCATTAACGTTATAAGATATTGATGAGTGATGGAGGATCAGTAGGAAATAAACCTATATGTTTTTATGACGTTTCTTAACACAATATGTTATGTACATATCGTAAAAAAGATACCGAAATTATAAAAAAAAAAAATCACTAATTTAGTCGGCGATTACAAAGACAGATCTGACATGTCATGTCACGTCTAACAACACTACGCTACGCCCATATAGTTAGGGAGCTGGCGAGCAAAATTTCTATATGATCAGCACACAAGGCAGACGTTATTAATAGTGATATTTATGCCCTAAGAAACATCAAGGACCTTGTCTGCCACCATGGTGGCGCTGCGTTGTAAATTTACAGCGTTTCAAAAATGTAAAAGAAAGGTGTGCTATATATATTATGCGCACACGTCTGCTTCTGGGCCTGATGATTGCAGTCATCCTGGAAACACAAAGAATCGAAAAGGCAGACATCCAGGGCTCTGACTTTTGTAGTATTCAATGTTTTAATTTATTTTTATGATTTAAAAAATTGTATATATTATGAAGTGCACACTTGGCAGATTTGAATTGTTCGATCAAAAAAAATGAGAAGAACCACGGAAAAATAGTCTGCCACCATGGTGGCGCTGCGTTGTAAATTTACAGCGTTTCGAAATTTTTTAAAAAAAGGTGTGCTATATTATGCGCACACGTCTGCCTCTTGGACTGATGTTTGAATTCCTTATGAAAACCAAGAAAATCGATGAAGCAGACGTTCAGACCTCTGATATTCCAAAGGCAGACCGTTTGAATTTTTTTGTCTGAATTGAATTATTATTATTATCATTTAATATTTTTTTCTCGGATACCAGCGATGACGACGCTTGCTAAATATTATCTTTTTTTTATTTTTCATTGCAAAAAAATAAAAAAATGAAGTCTTGGTTAAAAATCTACGTATTTTACACAAATAAAACGTGATTAAAAAAAGTTAAAGACTGTTCCTATGCAGATCCTAATCCTATTCAGATTACATTCAAGCATGCAATTAAAAAAGTTTTGAGAATAATAATTAAACAAAATTATATGAATAAAACTAAAAAATAACAATAATCCCATGCAATAGGTACCTGCTGTCCCTTGATTCCGTGAATTTCAAACAGTTATACAGCTGAAAATCAGTGAGCAAAGTGTCTGCCACATTTTGTAATTTTGAGTCATAGTGAATCGAATGGGCGCAATGAGAACCGCGTGCAAATGACTAAGTAGAGCTTTTTTTTTAAATTTTTACAACTCCGTCCCATGATAATGCAGAATCCTGAATGTCTGCCTCTTTGATTTTCTTCGTTTCCAAGATGATTGTGACCATGAACTCCAGAAGCAGACATGTGCAAATGATTTAATACCCCGATTTTTTTAAGCAACTTCAATCCGCTGTAACGCGAAAACGCAGGAAAACGCAGGAAAACGTATCATCAAGCAATTCTCGATTCTTGTTTTTGGCTCGAATGAACTCTAAACTCCGACGCTTGTGATCACATAAAGGCATGACAAGCTTTTACATAATCCATGAAATATTAAAATAAATTTATTTTTACAATGTTGTCTACAAAGGCATAATAATTTCTAAAATATTAATTCAGTTAAATGCGCCAACCTTAACACAAAGTATCGTAGAGAGTGCGTATTAATACCAATGTTTTGACAGGTCTTTATCTCTATCTAGCGCTGTAGCGAGAAAAGAGATAGAGATGAAGTAGTCTCGTGAAGAGTGGGTAGTAATTACCTGACGTGAGTATTTTTAAAGACTCGTTAAAACCCTAAATTATGAAATAAAAAAGGATTTAAATCATATAAATTATACTCAAAAATGGAAAGTTACTCATCTGTATTTATATCTTAATTTGTATTAATTAAGTTGTAGTTTGATGTGATGCGTATTTGAAATGTGGTGTTTAAATTAGTGTGGTGTTTGTTTTAGTCGCACTCCAGGCTCCCGACAGCCTTCCCCCGCCGAGGAGGAGGGTGTCGGCGCGGCGGGAGGTGCAGTGCGCAACGGCGACGCCAACGCGTTCCCTCTGCTGCCGCCACACGCCATGCCTGCACCCGCGCCAGCTCCCGCTCAACTTCATCATTTGCCACATCTGTCTCATCCTCAGGTACTATTTATGCTCCATTAAAAATAACTTTGAATCCACAATCACTGACTTAAAGTGACGTAAAGCTTAAGCTCGTAAAGTTATTATATAATTTTTATGATGATGATAGTTAACAATAACTGTAAGTACCTCTTATAATATTTTTAACTGATATAAGTAATCTATCTATCTAGCTATATAAATAAAAATGAATTGGTGTTCGTTAGTCTCGCTAAAACTCGAGAACGGCTAAACCGATTTGTCTAATTTTAGTCTTGAAATATTCGTGGAAGCCCAGGGAAGGTTTAAACGGTGAAAAAATACTGAAATTTAGAAGAAAAAAACGGGGGCGAAGCCGCGGGCAACTGCTAGTAATAAATAAAACATTTCTGGTTATCTGCGATCTGCGAACCAAAATTACTAATCACAATCCGAAATATTCAGGGATTGGTAAAATATACAGTTAATAAAATGCTATTTTTTTTTTTTAAATCTACGACTAATAATTAATGATCACAAACATTTAAAAAGTAATAAATACATGTTTGAAAACCCACTGGCTTTGCCCACCGTACACTCCCTTGACTCGCCTTGCTGCTGCCTGCCCTGTAGCACATAAAAAGTTATATTCAAAAGGATCCTTAGTGTCGTGGTTCAGATTATGTAAAATATACGCCCGTATGAAATTTACACTCTGTATAACTTTGTACAGCATCTACAGCTTAATAAACAACCGTAATTAAAATAAATGAAAAATATAAATGTATAAAATACAAAACTAAAACTGAACTAAAGGAACAAGATTAGCGTGTCCCGCTGTAAGTGTTTAGTGGCACGTGGCGTGGCGGGAGGTTCGAACGCGCGCAGAGCTGGTGCCATCTAATCTATCGCGTTGAATTTAATCAATTAAAATAGGGGCCGAAAGACTAAGGAGCCTTAAGGAAAAATATCCTAACCTAAAAAAATCATAAGTACTATCAAATGAATCAAGAATTATAAAAAGTAAAAAAAAAAAAAAACAAGAAATAAAAATTCTTGATTCATTTGATAGTACTTATCATTTGAAAAACAGCGCCGTCTCTCGTCCCTGGTGAGCAGTACATGTTCCACGGGAGTTTGTAATTGTGTCGTACAGACACATCATTCAAACAGATAACGCTTAGCGACAAAAATTCGCATAGTAACAAAGGTCACGTGACAGTTAGTAACAGATAGAAAAATTCGGAGACTACCCACCTGCTATGGGTGGTGTAGGGGTATAGCACGCGTCACGGAATGACGAGGACCCGGGTTCGTTTCCCGGCCATAGCTTTACTTTTCGGATTTTTCTATGTGTTCTAATTTTCGCCGACATTTAGAAATCTAAAAAAATCATTTTAGATACAATCGTTTTGCTGGTACTTGCGTTGGCATTTGGCATCCGTCCTACATATGTGAACCAAATATCAAGTCATCGGACCAACCGGTGAAAGAGTTCCTGGCTGGACCACAAGAATTTTACTGCCACATTATTGTATTGTCATCTGACTTTACTATTATGCAAAATTTCAGCTCAATCGGGTGGAGATATCTGCTTCAAAATGGAGTCCCAAGATTCCACCCGGAATCATACTTGCAATACATACGTTGCAAGTTAATAGCTTGTAAAATACGCGAGCCGCGATGACAAACAAAACAATGTGGCTGACGGTTGACTTAACAATATTAACAGTAGCTACTGATTTTGTTTCAGTTTTATGGCAATCATTGGTTTGTGGCGTAAAGTCCATATACATTTTTTTTTGTTCCTAGTCGCGTCAGACTGGTTATGAGATTTGTATCGTGCTTTTTGGACACTTTTTCATTCCGTATTTAAAACCTATCTACTTATAGTTAGGGAGCTGGCGAGCATTTCGGTATATGATTTGCACACGTTTCACGTTGAGGTGGAGTGCAGTTTAAATCATTACGAATCGATTTGGTTCAATCAATTAAGGTCCTATGTCGCTGCGTTTTCGCGTTACAGCGGATTGAAGTTGCTTAAAAAAATGGGGGTATTAAGTCATTTGCACATGTCTGCCTCTGGAGTTCATTGGTCACAATCATCTTGAAAACGAAGAAAATCGAAGAGGCAGACATTCAGGACTCTGCATTATCATGGGACGGAGTCTTAAAAGTGTAAAAAAAAAAAGCTCTACTAAGTCATTTGCACACGGTTCTCATTGCGCCCATTCGATTCACTATGACTCCGTGGATTCGAAAAAAAATGTGGCAGACACTTTGCTCGCTGATTTTCACCTGTGTAACTGTTTGAAATTCACGGAATTAAGGGACAGCAAAGCTATTCGGTAAGCAGGATAGATACGGCGCGAGCGTGCGTAGGTGCTTACCTGATAATATTGCCGTGTGTACCTATTGCATGGGATTATTGTTATTTTTTAGTTTTATTTATACAATTTTGTTTAATTATTATTCTCTAAAAGCACGGTAACGACTAAACTTCTGGAGCTGAAATCTATGCAATCATATTTTTTCTCAATGCCAACCAGAAAAAATCAATTCAATTCAGAAAAAAAAATCAAATGGTCTGCCTTTGGAATATCAGAGGCCTAAACGTCTGCCTCATCGATTTTCTTTGTTTTCATAAGGAATTCAAACATCAGTCCAAGAGGCAGACGTGTGCGCATAATATAGCACACCTTTTTTTTTTAACATTTTTGAAACGCTGTAAATTTACAACGCAGCACCACCATGATGGCAGACTATTTTTCCGTGGTTCTTCTCATTGTTTTTGATCGAACAATTCAAGTCTGCCAAGTGTGCATTTCATATACATTTTTTTAAATCATAAAAATAAATTAAAAAATTTAATACTACAAAAGTCAGAGCCCTGGATGTCTGCCTTTTCGATTTTTTGTGTTTCTAGGATGACTGTAATCATCAGGCCCAGAGGCAGACGTGTGCACATAATATAGCACACCTTTTTTTTTTTACATTTTTGAAACGCTGTAAATTTACAACGCAGCGCCACCATGGTGGCAGACCGGGTCCTTGATGTTCCTTAGGGCATAAATATTACTATTAATAACGTCTGCCTTGTGTGCTAATCATATAGAAATTTTGCTCGCCAGCTCCCTAGCTATTACCAGAGACTTTTGAACTTTGTCCGGTTTTATTTTACTGTTGACTTTTTAATATTTTTTGGCGACATTATGTTTCTTTTATATTTTTACACGTTCACAGAATGATAATTAGTAATTTTAAGAACTAGATATACAATTACAAAAAATAGCCTATCTATGTAAAGTAGATAACCGACCAACCCACCTTTGATTTTTATTTCAGCATCATCCTGGAATGTTGGGAGTAGCTCCACTCCAGGGTCTGCCGCATCCGCAACATCCTCAAATACATCCGGGTATGTTAAAATACAGACTACCTACATGAAGATATTTGGTTGCCTTTCCAATTACATTACCATTAAGTCATTTTGATAATACCTTTGTATTATCGCAAAGGCTGCAATTTTACTGTCATATAAATAGCGTAATCCTGAGGTCGAATTTTGCGTTTTCAAATTTAATTTTGTATGGGCACGCTTCACATAATGTCGACCTTGCCCGTGCCCAGGCAAAATTAATAAAAAAAAACAAATCAATTTAAATAAAAATTTTTACTCCTCCTGAAGACTGACCTTACACTGTTCAAATCCCTCGAGTTTTTAGCGGGCAACCTGTATGTGATACTACGATTTAATATATTTTTGTATCTAGGTATGACCCTGAATGATTCCATGAACCAGCACATCGAGTTAGTCTTACAAATGGAGCAACATCCACAATTTGACAACAACAGCTTCGCCAGCACACAACAGGTGCGTTGATTGATGCCTTTTTATCGAACGTCCCGTAAGTAGTACGACATACTGATGAGGGCAACCGCTCATTCCCATAAAACCATAATTGCAAAATACCAAATTGGCGACAAACCTGCTTATTAAAATATCAGATTCCTACTATACCCTACTTTTTTATATTGTGTTCGTTTTTGTATCAGTTTTCTATAATACCATGTTTTCAAGGCATCATGTTCCCTATAATCAGCCATTAAATGTTTGCCACAAAAAAGAAAAAAAAAAGTTAAGCTACGGTAACTGTCAGGCTGCTACTGTCACATCTACATCATAACGTTACATTGTTACTTAATCTACAAACGTAAGAAATAAAACAGCAAATTCAAAGAATAAAACTGCAACACACATACAGCTTGCCCACAAAGAGTAGAAATTAAATGAGGGCGCCACCATCGTTCATATGGTAACACAAATACTTGGACCCGAATGGTCTTGATAGTAGTAAGTTGTCATATAAATTTAAGTTATTTATGAGACCTATTTTGCTACAGTACATTGAAATAGGAATAGGAAAATTGGGAGTGGGAGAAACGTGATGTTTCATTCAAATAATTAAAAACAAATTTTGAAATTAAAGATTTATTAATCAGAATTTAATTCCTCTTGAAAATCAGAGCCACTGCTCTCATTACTTTCACTGCTATCATCAGCTAAATTTATTACAAGTTTATCTATTTCTTCGTAGAGAATGCTTCCTCTTTCGTAATATTCTTTTTCAATTTTTTCCACATGCTTACAGCTGTTTTTCCACATATCAACAGTTATCTGGCTGAATGCTTCTTCAGTGTTTTTTTTTATGTCCGTTGACGCTACATTTTGTTTAGCTATACCCCAAATAAGCTCAATGGGGCTTAAATCACAAATGCCAAATTTGCCATGATTATTTTGACCTTCATCCACTATACGCCTAACGGTACTTACAGATTTTCCTGAAATAAATAAGTAAACAAAAAGTTATAGAAAAAGAAATGATTGAAACAGTTCAGACATTACTTTACGGAGGTCCATGAACTACTATAAATTACTTTGCTGTTCCGGGGCCTAATCGCGTTAAGTCGCGGAGAAGTAGGTAGTCATTATTGTTGTACATGAATAAATAATAAAACAAACAAAGTTTAACTGACATAACGCAAAAGCATCAAAACTTCGCGGTTGCTCTATATTTTCTTGTCAAAAGTGATGCAAGTGTTTCAAAATTCCTAACCTAAAATTATAACCTACAAATGAAAGATAAACATCAATTAATCAATTATTTCCGTCAGATTATGGTTACTGATAAACATGTATCTTTAGTTTCAAACACGCACTATAGATGTAATGCAAAAATAAATAAGAATACTTACCAGTCATTTCAGCAACTCGATTGTAAATATCATCTAGTTCTGTTAGAAGTTTGCCGGCATGATATTCGGCCAAACATCGTCGAAATACTTTGTATATGATTTCTCTGGCGCCACTTCTTATCGTCTTATTCATTTTAGATGGGAAATAGCGTTTTGATATCACAATAATAACAGAAAACAATAATTAAGTCACGACTCGATCTAATATCCAAGGGACTACGCACATACTATGTCAGTTTAGACAGTTGTCATAGAGTTACAAGTAAAAAGAGATTTTAGTTCATTTTTATTTAATTTCTATTCTATCTGGGCAACCTGTAGATATTTATGAAAAATATTCTAGATACGCCAACTGCATAAATAACTTTGTTATCCCATATAAACGTATAGGAAATATATAGGATTACAAAGTTATATTGCAGCAAATGAATCAGTGTACCTGTATTATGTATAATACAAGCTTTTATTGTTTGGGGGTGGTTTATTGGAAAAGAAAAACAAATCATAATAAAAAACAGCCACAACTTAAAAATAACGCAGAGATACTAAAACTAAAACTACTACTAATTATAAAACAAATTGTTATAAAGCTAAAGTTGCCCCAAATTACTGCCCGGTTTATTAAACTTGCAATGTATGTATGTATAAGTGTGTGTATGTATATATTATGTAAGTATGTTTGTCCGGGTGGAATTTTACGACTCAATTTTGGAGCAGATATTTTCAACCGATTGAGCTGAAATTTTGCATGCTTGTGTAAGTCGAATGACAATACAATAATCTGGTAGTAGAGTTCTGATGATCCAGCCAGGATCGTCGCCGCAGGAGAGAACTCTTCGACGGTTGGTCCGATTGACTTGAAATTTGGTACATATATTTAGGACGGATGACAATGCGAGTACAGTTAGCATAAAGCACAGTCAGCAAAAAAGCTAGTATTAATAATGAAATTTTTGATAGAAACTTATATAATGGAATAATAGGAGTAGATTGGTATCGGTATCGGAAAGGAAAAAAATATGGCCCAGTCATTTAAGGTTAGATTAGGTAAGAATCTCGGAATTCGAGATACCCAGCTGTAAGTCTGTAAATACTTGTATTTTGACACCCTAAAAGTTGTCTCAAAACCTACATAATGGTAGGGTGTGCGCAACTATTAAATTTCAAGGTCAAAGGTTACAAAAATCGGTTTTTTGCGCTTTTTTTGTAAATATCTCATTTCCTATGGGTTTTAGCTATTTGTATCTATTATCAATATTGTAGAATACAAAATTCTCCACAAATTTTGCTTAATTTTTTTTTAATACGGTGAACCCTTTTCGAGATAGAGGGCGGAGAGCGTTTTATTTTTATTAAAAGTAAAAAATAGAATAAAGGGTACAAAAACTACAATTTATAATTTTAATCATCTTCTTCCTCTTCACCGTCGTCATTCCGGCTGCTGGTAAATTTCAAACTGGTCTTCATTATCGTCTTCAACGACATTTGTCTCAAGTTCTTCCATGATTTCGGGGTCAAAGGGTTTTCCATCTTCGTTAATGTCGCTCTGATATGGTTGAGCATTGAGACAAGCTTGCCCATTACATTGGCCACAAGCTAAAGAGCATTGCAAGCCCGCTTTCCTGCATCCGCATCGTGAACCACAACCGCTCTTGCAGTAGCAGAAAATTGTATTTAGCAATTCTTCTGGAGTAGGTGGTAAAATTGTCATGATAGGCTCCAGAAAATCGTTTCGCATTGCCCAACCCCATACCTGGCGTTCCAAATCATCGGTAATTATTGAACCACTTTATTGTACCTACTGTAGCATAATAAAACATTAAAGCACACTCAGGTGCACTTGAATGTCCTATGACACTAACAAATTAAACGTAGAATTTAGAACACAAACATTTATTCAGGTAATGGGTAGGTTATCACAACGGTTTAAAGCAAGTAAGGAGTCGCGCGAGTCCTATGAAAAGTACAGTTCCTGTAAACTAATCGAGACCCAAACGTATAGTAGGAACATGATGAACCCTTTTTTAGAATTTAGAGAATTAGAAAATAACGTATAACAATTGTTCGCAAAAAGCAAGTCGTAAGTTAAAACGTACCCAGAAAAGTAGGCAATCTAACTACTCTGCAGAGTCGCTATATATATCTACCTTGTACATACATTATAAGGGAAGAGAACGATTGTTATGAGTTGAAGCTATTGAACATTCGCTAGCAAAGTTGGCCTTATATAATAGATAGACACACAATTTAACGACTAACTACAATTCGCATAGCACCGGGTAAAAAAGAACGCATATATGGGGAATTAAATATAAGAATATTGTCACGAGCGGATCGTCTTCTTGGTGTTGGTATCCAACGGAGATTTCCTGAAGAACCCGATAAAATCAGACGGCTTGAAGTCTTAACCGGAATAACTCCTTCTCTTCGTACACCGTAGGTACTGCAACGGTATCACTGGGCCCAAATCCCGGAAATGGTTGGGGTAACGGTAGGGCCGATAAAGAAAATCGGCCAAATAGAATTCACACCCGAATAAGGGCGACTCA
This sequence comes from Pandemis cinnamomeana, assembly GCA_932294345.1. Classification (NCBI taxonomy): domain Eukaryota; kingdom Metazoa; phylum Arthropoda; class Insecta; order Lepidoptera; family Tortricidae; genus Pandemis; species Pandemis cinnamomeana. Next base: position 14,390,690 of record OW028702.1, read on the forward strand.
ACACTGGAAAACCCACCGGGTTTATGAAGCACTCTGCTCTCGTGTCGTAACAATGGGCACCAAATTATTTCACCAACCAATTAAAATTATACCATGAGAAAATAATATAAATATGCCGGTGACACGTCTCTCACAACAAATCAATCCAAACGTCTCTCGAAACTCATCTCAAAGCGCAGGAATGTAATTTTAAAATTTGAAATACTTATTCTAAACACCTTGAATCATATGAATTAAAACGTTACGAAAAATCAGCCAGTAACGCCGAAACCAAAAAAAGGTACGTAATGATAAAGCGGCATGATAATGCTGCGCTACCTATTATTTCCAACTGCTCCAATACATCTGACCGTAATCCATTAATTATTTATATTTATATTACGCATAGACATTAATATACTTGCGTAATAGACGAACAGACTCCCTATTTCCCGCGTCACCAAACCAGAAACGTCTTCGTGTGCGTGTTTTTACAAGTGTGCAATAAATTTTAGTGATGTTCCTACATTATCGACAAGATATCGATGAATAGAACAGAGTACAGGTGTAGTGCATAAAGTATTTCCATGACATTTCGTTGAATTTTATTCGGTTTTCAACTTTAGTGACATGTTATTACAGTCGTGTATACAAATGCATCTGTCACATTAAATTGTTTTATAAATAAGAACCTTATTCAAACATCGTTAAAGTTGAAAACCGCAAGGGATTTAACGCAATGTCATGGAAAATAATTTTCCACTGCATCTGTATCCTCTATATATATAAACTATAATGCTCTATAGGTATCTTAGGCGTGACTCCGCGCAGTACAACATACAAGGCGTGGCGTGGTCAGAAATTGAAAAAAAAACGAAAATTTAATTTTCTATTGTCTGTTTGTGATATATATTTATTTATATACATGAAAACATTATCTTCATCACTTGATGACATAGCGCAATCACGCAAAAATGGCACAATTGATTTGGATGAAATTTGGCACACAATAGTTTATAGGTATTACCTGGATTAACACATAGGATAAATTTTCCCCGGATAATTGCATAGTTCCCGTGCGATAGCGATAAACGAATTCTTTGCAGACAGAGTCGCGGGCACCAGCTAGTCTAATAAAAAACAAGATTGATTCAGTATCTATTATTTATTTATTTAACATTTTCACTGTCCTTTAAATAATACAATTTTATTTAAATGGTTTCGTAAAGTCACTTGAGACAGATTTTTTAAAGTAGTTTCATATCGTAAACGAACCGTTATGAATGTTTCAATTATATATTTAACTAGCTTCTGCCCGCGACTTCGTCTGCGTAGAATTATACATAAAAACCTTCCTCTTGAATCACTCTATCTATTAAAAAAAACCGCATCAAAATCCGTTGTGTAGTTTTGAAGATATAAGCATACATAGGGACATAGGGACATAGGGACATAGGGACATGAGGACAGCGAAAGCGACTTTGTTTTATACTATGTAGTGATTACAAATATATCTATGGCTTTCAAAAGTGTCTTGCTCGTAAGAATGAGCTGTCAATTGTTCAAAAAGATTGGAAGTATCAATATGGCGTAAAAGTTTCAAAACTGTTTCGTTATACAGGGAGTTTGGTAGCTAGATAAAAAGCTTTAAGGGGATGGTAGCCGAGGTATTTTTGAACATTTTTAGCCATATATGTCTTAGCCGAAATTTGTTTTTTTTTTAAATTGAAGACTTAGAAATTTTAGGAAAATACCAAGAATTTGATAGTCACGAGTCAATATTGCCCCAATGAGCGTTAATTTGGAAACAAAATCTTTTATTTCGGATAGTTTAATGTGTATTGGACCAAATGAAATAATTTTTAAGTGTCTTGCCATAAAAATAAAATGGTGGCATTCGAAATTACTAAAAATGTCTTATAACAGAGCCATTTTTCTGTGCCATAAAAAAAAATTAAAAAAAATCCTTGAAATGTTCAAACATTTGTAGAAACATGCCTGTTTATTGTTCTTTCTTTTAAGGTATCACTCATTCACATTGCTTGCTAAATCTGAGATAAAAAGTAAAAACCAAATTCAGGGAGCACTCGCTAAGAGTGCACTAGTCTTAAAATTTTACTAGTAAATAATGTGATCGCTTGTGATTCTGTTTGAATGATGTGTCTGTACGGCACAATTACAAACTCCCGTGGAACATCTACTGCTCACCAGGGACGAGAGAAGGCGCTGTTTTTCAAATGATAGGTACTATCAAATGAATCAAGAATTTTTATTTCTTAATTTTTATGTTTTACTTTTACGGTTTTACCGTTAGAAATTAAATTTCTAAATGTCAGTGAAAATTAGAACACATCCGAAAAGTAAAGCTATGGCCGGAAATCGAACCCGGATCCTCGTCATTCCATGACGCGTGCTATACCCCTACACCACCCATAGCAGGTGGGTAGTCTTCGAATTTTTCTACCTGTTACTTAGCTGTCACGTGACCTTTTGTTACTATGCCATTTTTTGTCGTTAAGCGTCATCTCGTCCCAATCCCATACTAAACGCGGTTCAGTAATAAATTTAGTTACCTAGTTTCTGTCAAAAGTGATAGACCGACATAAACAAAGATTAAGGAAAAGTGAGTCTGATAATCATTAATGAATAAGGATGTAAGATTACAATGTTTTATATTAATTTACTAGCTTATGGCCGCGACTTCGTCCGCGTAGAATCAGCAATTGCCATGTTTATCGCTATCCCGCGTTAACTATGGAATTTTCCGAGACAAAAAGTAACCTATGTTCTAGGGTATCATTTATCTAGGGTACCAGCTATCTTGGTTCAAAATGTTATCCAAATCCGTCAGCCGTTTTAGCGTGAAGAAGGAACAAACATACTCAAACGGGTGCGGATCAGAATATATAAGGTTTAAAACGTATTAATGGTTCAAAATATATAATGGTATTTTTTATGGTATTTGTTCGTGTTTCGTTCGTGTTATTCGTTCCATTAGGTACTGATATCTTTAATTTCAGTTCAATCAGTCGAAAATCAAAGATTTATACAAACTTTCATCCCCTATTTTTTATTCCCTTGGGGGTAAAATTGATCAAAATCCTTTCTTAGCGGATGCCTACTTATAAAACCTAACCTAACCTATATAGGGCTGTCCTAAAATATATCCTAAATAGCTTTTTTAATACAGTTGCTCAAAAAGTGGCGTATTGCAGGGACGTATAGCGTTCGGGATGTGGGCTATTACACACTCGTGCTTTTTCTTTACCTTTTCCGAACTCGTGCGTTCTCTTTCCCAACTGTCAAAATAATGTCTATTAAAAAGAAAAAAACCAACCACGAAGTTTTTACTAAAAAAAAATCATAGAAGTTTTTATGATTTATGCAAATATTTCTAAAAAGAAGCTACTAATTTGTTTCAATTCAGATTTAATGATTTGATTCAATGAGTTAGGTTAGGTTTAATTTCATTTCGTCTTAAATTTCATTTTCATTTCATATCAATAAAAAAATTCTACTGAAGACTTGGCTGTATGGGCATAGTTCCCTTTGCCTACCCAGAATGGGTGAAGAAAACAAAAAAAATCTGCTTATATTCTTTTACGGTTGGCGCCTATTCCAAAAATGTCTTTTGCGAGTTAAGTTGTTTGTTGCACAAAATGAGAAATTTCGACGATATTTTATTTGAATTACCACCACCGGAACTCAGTATAATTGCACAAAATGGTTCGGAGAACATTTTACCGGAAAAGTCAAAAAGTCGCTACATATCTACATTACATACATTTATTGCGTGGAGAGAAGAGAAAAAAGCAAATCGTTTTTCAGAAAATGTTATGTTGGCATACTTCTCCGAACTCTCAGCAAAATTAAAACCTTTTACGTTATGTTCGAGGTTTTCGATGATAAAAAGTATGCTGAAAATAAGGAACAACGTGGATATAAGTGAATACCCAAAACTAAATGCTTTCTTAAAACGACAATCAAACGGTTTTACAACTAAAGTCTCAAACAGTAAATATGCAACCTAAAACTTCCCCAGTTAGTATGAAAAACTGTACCAATGTCAATGTAGGTATACGTGAATTATAACTTTTATAAGAAATAAATGATTAGTTGGTTGAGTTTATTGTGTTTTTATTATTTTTATTAAATTGCTTCATTTTTTCGCAACTGTATTAAAAATAGTTGTTCAGTACACGTGCGGCACCGTCATTGCAACTTGTTCCGACTGTCAACCCTCGCCTTCGGCTGCGCCTCGGCTCGGGTAGACATTTGTCGGAACTCTTTGCAATGACAGGCTTTCCGCACTCGTAATGAAATATACTATTTTCCGCGACTTCGTACGCGCTAAGATGTAAAACGAAACAATAATTTTTTTCCCGTTCTCGTGGGAATTACGGGAAATCCTTTTGTAGTGCTCCCCTACACTCCTCAAGGAAACTTGAAGGCCAAATTTCAGTTTTATACGACCAGTAAAACGAAAAATCGATCTCGTAGAACAGAATATATACAGGGTGCTCGCGAGGAACCCGCATAACTTTACCAGTGTATACCTGAGGTCGTAATGATTAAAAAACGTTATATAACATAGGTCGAAATATGATTTTTAACTTTTTTTAACTTTTCATACAAATTAAATAAATTATTTTTGGTTCACCAGTAACACAATGCCTCATAGGACGAGCTGGCAACGTTTGTTATTGTTATCTCTTTCTCTCTCTTTGCCCAAGACTTTCGACTTGACAAATTGACATTGTCAATGTTCGCAACTTGCTCGTGTAATACAAATCGGGGTCCGGACTCTTACGAGGCTGGAATAACGACTTTGGCCGAACTCTGTTGACCAATGAGGCGGGCGTTGCTACAGTTACGTTTAAACAAAAGGTTAACCAATGACGGAACGCGATTTTCCGGAAGCTGACGTTGCTATGGTTACTTAATAACAAAAACGTTCAACCAATGCCTGAACGCGATTTTCCGGAAGCTGACATTGCTATGGTTACTTAATAACAAAAACGGCCAACCAATGACTGAACACGATTTTCCGGAAGCTAACGTTGCTATGGTTACTTAATAACAAAAATGGTCAACCAATGACAACGTGACATTTCCTGCTGACGTAATGTTTAATGTTTTGAATCCAGCAATGCTACCAAAAGCACGATATAAGTAAGCAGAAAAGGATCAAAAGGAGGAAGTGATTTGCTTGATTAAAAGTAATATTTTATTTCATTTTGGAAACGTGCTTCGTAAACTTTGACTTTAATTATTCAGTTTAGCAATTCGTATTTGCGTTCAAAAAGTTTATTCTTTGGTATTATTCTCGGTACTGGCCACTTGGAAATTTCCTTCGAGTGTCGAGTGTGTACTTTAAATAATGACATCAGTCACATGGATGATGGGTGACATTGTTGCTATTGATTCTAACGGTGTAGAAAATGTAATTAAGATAAAAATAATCTTTGTAATAAAACTTGAAGAAATTGCGAGTGATCAGACGGTCAACCTAACAGCTAAAAAAAATGTTGCAGTGTGTTTTCGGTCCATGGTGCAAAATATCACTCAGATCCTGAGAAACGTGGGAGTGCTATTGCGGATTTTGAGTATTCTAGCTCAGCGTCCCCGGATTTCAACGCAAGTCCCGGCTTTGCACGTAGCTGATACAGTGATTTACAATTACTCGTGTACTAGGGTATTCATGTATTGTCGTGTAATAATAAATGAACAAATTGATTAATGATTGTGTATTTTTACTTAAAAAAACAAATAACAAGACCCTTATCATAAAGTTTAATAAAACCGAATAGGTAATTACTAAGTTAACATAAATTTTCATTCACGATAGATTAAAAATCATAATTTTCCTACCTATTGCACAAATTGTGCGGTTTAACTTAGACGGTTGACGTCGATAGTCGAAAAAAGAGTAAACATAGGCTACTTTTTACCGCGGGAAAATACCTTTTCCTACGGGAAAATTAATTTATCGCGGGCGAAGCTGCGGACGGAAGGCTAGTGAATGAGATTACTCATTAAAATTCGTTTTGATTTATTTAATATTGTTATTGTACATTGAACATAACATAATTATGGGTAATAAAATATTATCATCACGAACTGTTTACTTTCATGTGTAGTTTCTCATATTTTAAGTGAATATCCAGTCCCACCCAAGGCGGGGGGCCCTTGCGATATCTAAGCATCGTTATTATATGCCATCATAAGAAATCAATCGATTTTACAAATAACACTGTGTTAAGAATTTTAATATTCTACTTCTTATTCTCTCCTTAATGGCGGCCGTATTTATTTTCAATGACACATAAACAGAAAGACAGTGACAGGAACGAACTTCTGCAGTTTACGCCAGTCAGATAATATGACGCGGTCTTGCAACGTCGCTATCATAAAGGTGCATTATACTGGTTTCTATTTAAAGCAAAAAATATTAATTACTCGCAAACTAAGCCGAATCCAGGTTACTTTATACAACATTTTATTTTCTAAACATGGTCAGGAATACGGTGGCAAAGTTATGCGGGTTCCTCGCGAGCACCCTGTAAATCCCGTTTTTTTCCTTATCCCGTGGGAGTTTCCAAAAATCCTGAAATTAGTTTCTTAGTTTGGTAATCACCTACTTTTGTATCAAATTTGAAGAGTAGTTATTATAGTTACTGAGATAGCGTCACTCGGAATCGAATATATAATTCCCGTTTTTTCCTTATCCCGTGGGAATTTCCAAAAATCCTTTCTTAGCGGATGCTTGCGTCATAACATCTACCTGCATGCCAAATTTCGGCCCGATCCGTCCAGTGGTTTGGGCTGTGCGTTGATAGATCACTATGTCAGTCACCTTTGAGTTTTATATATATATAGATTATTTTATATATATAGATTATTTTATAAATATAGATTATTTGTATTAACAGTATGGCGGGAATGTTGGCGGAGTAGGCGGTGTGGGTGGCGTAGGCGGTGTGGGCAGTGTTGGTGGCGTGACCGGTGCCAGCGGTGGAGTAGCTGGCGGCGCAGCACCAAATCTTGTCAATGGAGCTAACGTTGTGCCACCCAACCAGGATTCCAGTCAACACCATCAACCTTTTGATGTGCAGGTTAGTCAAATTAGAAAGTAACCGACATTAAAAAAGTCTGCTTTAATATACGAAAAGATCCGTGGAAGGGCGGGGCGACCTTCACCGATTTGTAACTGAAAAAAATCTGGATTATGTCATAGAAATATCTTCCTAAATCTAGCAAAAGTTGCATAAGGAAAAATGCTAAACCCCCCGTAGGTATGTTAAAAACTTATTTTCTTAACATACGAGGGGCGTCTGAAAAGTTCTAAGCCTAAGATAGAAAAAAACAATGCACACAAATTAACTTGTGTTTATTTTTCAATATAATCCTCCTAATTTAATGCATTTTTCACATTTTTTATATAGTGCTTTTAAGCCATTAAAAATATATTCTTTATTTTGTTCTTGAAAATGCTCCTGTACAGCCGCCTTTATCTCTTCGTCACTTCTAAATCGTTTTTCCCTCAACTCTTCCTTCAAATTATTGAACGGAAAATAATCGTTTGGTGCTAGATCTGGGCTGTAGGGTGGATGGTCAATTTCGTCGAAACCAACTTCCTTCAGAGCACGCCTTGCAACACGAGCGGTGTGAACGGGTGCATTATCTTGCAAAAACAAAATGCCTTTCCTTAGTTTGCCCCTCCTTTTCTCACCTATGACTTGTCGCACCTGTCTTAGTAGATCCGCAGAATAAAGTGCATTTATTGTGGAGCCTTTTTCTAAATAATCGATTAAAAGAATGCCATCACAGGCTCAAAACACCATGGCCATTAACTTAGAGGCCGACTTTTGCACTTAGAATTTATTCGGCGGCCTTTCACCCTTTTCAATCCACTGCATCGATTCAGACTTACACTCCGGATCATACTGTCTGATCCATGTTTCATCTACAGTCACTATTCGGGAACAAACTTCATCTAAATTATCTTTGCAGAATTCTAAAAACGCTCGAGAAGTTTCAACACGGCGTTCTTTATCGAAGTCCGTCAGCATTTTCGGTACCCAACGAGCACTGACTTTATTCATGTGCAAATGTTCATGTAAAATTTCTCCGACACTTTCTTTACTAATACCTAAGGTCTCAGTTATTTGCCAAATCTTAATTCTTCTATCTTCTAATACCAACTTTTTGACTGTGGCATAAGAAGGTCCAGAAGCACCGCAAATAATAGCCATTTCCTCAAAAATACACTGCGGTGATTTTTCACTTTTTGTCAGGATCTTAATTACAGCACAGTGCTCAATTTTCGTAATATTCGTTGGTAATTCACACATGATGTACTTTTCCGTTGAATATCTCGGAAGTAGAATAATATAAACATGACATGTTTTTTTAAATAATTTGTTTTTAAATTTCCTTTCTACCGGCCAGTATCATAAACGCATATACAACCTCGAAATACCTTAGGCTTAGAACTTTTGAGACGCCCCTCGTAGGTACTTGGTAATACTGATGCTGGTAGTAATAGGCCGGTAGTCAGTACCATGTCGACGTGTCTTCTTGAGACCACCTTGAGTTTGTCTGCGTTCTTGTACCCCTTCGTTATGAGTAGCGTCTCTGCGTCCTTGTAGCTGAACAGCTGGTCAGAATAGTCACGAGAACGATATCGAAACGAACTTAATCTGCAATTCTCTAAAAGGGAAGACAAACACGGAGTTTGACATAAATTGACGATCCCGGCGACTAGTTCATCGCCGGCTTTGGCCAGCAATATAAATATCTCTATATTACTGAGGCCAGTGAGTAAGCCATACTGAACGAGTTGGTTTGAAATCCAAACCGTAGGCGAGGATTTATATACACGAGTCCAGTAACACACATACAGTACAGATTTTTGTAGGTATATTTTTTAAAGGGTTAAATAATGCTGGTCATTTCCTACTGCTTCTGAACGCTTTTAGAACTCTAAATGACATGTGCGTACTGTCTGTAGAAAAAAGGAGTTCTAAGTTCAAATTACAAGGCATGTTTTGAGACTTGTGTCATCATACTTACTGGAGATTTTTCAATTTGAATTCAAAACCTCTCTACTTACCGGAGACTAGTTTAGATCATTATCCGGTATTCTTAACTTACTGGAGACTTTTTAATTATGTAATGGCGATTTTACTTAGCCTTTTTGAGAATAGGATATAATATGTGAAAAATATCCCAAAACAAATGTGAAATGATAGCCAAGTACATTATTAAAAATATGAATCGTTATTGACTTTGCCGACAAGTAGATAGCTGCCGCGTGTCTAGATTCCATCCCAAATGCTTAACGGTTAGTATGCAACGAATAGGAATAAGAATAACTTTATTTCACCACAGAAGTTACAAAGTGCATAATATTTTACAAAGGACACATTGTTACATAGAGATAAGTAGGTGACATTTTATGCGGCAAGTGAAACAGCGGCCTTCGCACTAGACTATGGGTCTGTATCGCGAGTGCCCAAAATACAAGAATAATACAAAGTAAAAAGAGAAGAAATCGTTAGAAAGTGCGTGTGTGTACACTACCATTAGTAAGTGCCTGTAAGGAGATCCTCAGTATCTTGGTAGTTTATATTTGCTAGACACATACTTCGATAGCATTTTTTAACTTAACAGCACGTCTGCTGTCATTTGGATTATTAACAGTTTTTCATATTTTGTTGTAAGCGTTTAAGTGGGAATAGGGAGACATGTTTGGCAAAAGTAGGCCTGATGGATGGCAGAAGGATGCTAAAAATATATATATATATATTTATACTATGTAGTGATGTATATATATATATATATATATATATACACGACTTGCGACAAGGCTTGAAAAATCCTGACTACAAATTACTTTTCGACGAGTAGGTTACGGCTACTTATGTAATGTACAATGGTCTGACCCTTAATACTTTTGACTCTTTATAATGGTTCAACAGCCACCGCCTGTTTTTTTAAGTGATTAATAACAGGCTGAATCTTCGTGAGTTCGTTCGGTTCGACGAGACGCCCAAGTTTTTCCTCTGCACGTTCTCAAAGAGGTAGGTAATGTAGGGCGCAGATGTAATACATGTCGATTTGGTAGGGTGTCGAAATTGTCTGACTACCAGTAAACTTTTTATTTAAATTTTAAGATAATATGATAATAAACTCGGAAAAACAATTGTCCTACAAAATCGATGGTTTGAGTTGGAGCGTCCTCCACGCCGAGTATGTCGAAATAACGAGGTCATAAAAATTATTCATAATCAGCTGAATTTTGTATGCAGGTAGTAAATATTAGTATAATTGAATGGCCACAAAGTCCTACAAATGTAGTGGTCGATTCCACGGTAACACTTTTTTTTATTGTTTAGTTCGGTAGTATCCGGTATTTGTAAAGGAAGGATATATTATTATTATGTAAAGAATATTCCATCCCAAATGTTTAATGATCGTATGCCTAAATATTACTTTTAACGCGTCTAACGAGCGACTATCTCCGGGCGTGTTTCTACGACGATACGAGGAAGCAATAAACATACACCTTAACGGCACAGACCATTACCGATTTGAATGTGATAGAATCGAGGCGTTGGTGCCATGTTATCAACGGCTTCAGCAACGTGTCAATAAAGTCTTATCGTTTGAAGTGTGCCGGCTTGTTGGCCCGGTGTCGGAATGGGTGGTAAAAGAAGGGAAAACTTCTAAAAGAAAATTCTAGATTTGGTAGATAACATGCCCACCTAATTCTTGTCGTGCTTAACACTGTGCCATATATTAGTTTCAAAAAAATCTTAAACTTAATAAGTCATTAAAATAAAATAGACTTAGACTAGTACATTTTCACTTTTCTAAATAATGTATGTTCATATTTTAGCATTGAATTTGTAATCCTTACTAATATTATAAATGCGAAACGTTTGTCTGTTATCGTTTGATTGAACCGATTATAATTAAATTTGGTAGAGAGAATACTACGAAGAGATTTTCCATATTTCCCACGGGATAAAAGGACGGGGTAAGAAATAATACTTAAAATTTATTGAAATTTATGTTCTTGGGGATCACTTATGAAGGTGCTCTACGAATTTCTCGCGGGATAAAAAGGACGAAAAAAAAAAAGATGTTTTTCATATACGAAACACGTTTTTTGCTGAGGTGGTACGAAAGTGTTAATATAGCAAGAGTCACAATTGGACGGTATTTGTTTATTTTCCATAGGAGGGAGAAGTTTCAGAGCAAATTATAATTCAGCGAGTTTAATAATAAGCCATAAGCTAGTTTATATTTCTCTCACTTTCTTTGTCTCTCTACATGTAAATGTGATTTTTGTATGTTTCGTCATTCAATAACGTTATAACGGCTCCATTGATTTTGATGAAATTTTGCCCACGGATATAAATAATGTAGGTAACAAATTCAGGTAATACAGGTTGGTAGAAAATCAGATGTGGACATTTTGAGGATCGATTCTTTGCATCGTTGTTAGTTAGTTGAAAGCATACTTAACTAATTACAGTATCTAATGTAAGCATGATCATCTTTGGACGGTAATGTTAATTAAATTATTATTTTTGTATGAAAAAAAAATAATTACCACACAATATTAAAATAATGTTTTTAATTGATTGTTGGGTTATTTATTAATTGCATACTTACCCTGAAAATATCCGCAGCAAATTTTCTAGCACCGTGTATTAGAATTAGAATTATTGTGGAATGTTTCAGCAGATGGTTTAGTGCTCCTGCAAAAAAACATTATACATTTTAGATTCAAAGTTAAATTAAGCCATTGACACCGTAAACTTTGAACATCGACTATTGTATGGTACCATTTGGTCGATCACAATTTAAGTATCCTGAACGATATTCAGTGGCGTTGAGGCAATTTAACCCGTAATTACAGTTACGCTCCGGATTAATTTTAAGAGACAATGTATGCCATACATCATAGTCATTCTTAAGAGCGTTTATTCCTACTGAGCTGGCATTGTCGCATTTTGGTGTTTTTTTTTTCAATTATTTCACAATAATTAAATTAAAGTTTGAAATGAAAGGGATATGAGAATGTATCTCGATTAATAAGAAAATTAAAGTTTGTGGAATAAATTATTCGCGAATAAAATGTTCCACTAATAATTAATTCGCGAATGAAATTGACGCATCATCACTACATAGTATAAAATAAAGTCGCTTTTTCTGTCCTCATGTCCCTATGTATGCTTATATCTTCAAAACCACACAACGCATTTTGTTGCGGTTTTTTTTAATAGGTTGAGTGATTGAAGAGGAAAGTTTATATGTATAATACATGCATAATATACCGTGCGAAGCCGGGGCGGGTCGCTAGTAATCTATACAATGTACATATAAAATGCTTTGACCTGAATGACTGACTGGCGGATCAATGCACAGCCTAAACCGCTGATCTTAGAGACCTGAAACTTGGAGGGTGTGTTCTTTGTATGACGCAGGCATCCGATAAGAAAGGATTTTCAGAAATTCTACCTCCTAAGGGGGTGAAAAAGGGGGCTAAGTTTGTATGGGACAACGTGATTCCTAGGTCCGATCTACTTCAAATTTTGCATAAACATTCTTTAAAAGAATTGATAGAAGACGTGTTTCGTATTTTCTTGAAATTCATTCCCTAACGGAGTTTAAAACGGGAAAAGCTGAACTCTCATAAAAGCCTGGTACAGTCAACAGCAAAAGAAACTGATGAATTAGGCTCCCAAAATAATTTACACGTTAAATTAAGTCAAACATTACTGACTTATTGTAGTTTATTAGAAGAAAATGAACACATAATGTGTCATAAGTAAGTGATCACATTTATTTCGATCCTTGAAAACTAAGTGTCATGCCATTCAAATAGTTAAAGTCATTGTAGAATGTTTCAAATTAAAGTGATTATCTATAAAATACGGCTTTATGGGACACCTCCTACGAATAATAATAACTCGCGTAACTAAGCCCGAAAAATCATTCCACGCGAAATGGACCGCAAGGGGCGGAGCTTAAAATATGTACCGCGCGCCGGATTAGTTCGGGCCGGGACGCTCGAGCCGTGCAGTCGCTCCACAGATTACAAGATTAGTAGCAAGCTATAGTAGCAAGCTACAGATAAGACAGTGACTTTTCCGGCCTAGTTCCATGTAGTCCGCTTTGGCGCTACAATCGGAAATTATGACGGCAACTATACTTATACAACTATACGACTATATTGACGTCGCTTCCTTGACAGTTATAGTGCTTAACAAAGCAGGTTGTCGGTACCGATAATTAGTGATGTTCACTTTATCGATACTAAGATATCGATAGGAACTAGATCTCGATCAATCACTCCCTCATTCGACACTAACACAAAACATAACCATAAACAACTCGTTTCCAGTTATCCTTCTTTAAAGAAAAGTCTATTCCAAGCTTAAAATTAAAAACTCGTATTGATTGTCTTGTTCGATTCTTTATGATTACGACTATGGCATTGCTTAACGAGATCTGGTAGAGTCAACGAGTACTAACGTACAAGACAACTTCTTTATTATTATCTAAACTACGTCACATCACTTTCTCATTTGTTTTGGTATTTTAATATTCTCATTTGTACACTTGGATATCAACTCAAGCGAAAGCGAAGCGAGGACATACACAAGCTATCATCAACCGGCTACTTAACACAATGTTGAACGTAACGTAAGGTGCGACGTACGACGTACAGTCAAGTGTAATAATATACAGGGTGGTCCAAACACTGACGTCTAAAAAAAAATTTAGATGCCTCACATCCGGGGCTATCCGAATATACCCCATGTATGTTGGCCGATTTTTTGTAGTTTTGGAGTAATTAATTTTTAAAGATTTTTGTAAGAATTTTCGGGCCGAGCAGTTTATTATCATGTAACTTTTTTTGGTTACGTTTTTTTGAGTGTTTTTTTTTATGACATTATCCTCACAAACTGCACTTTCACACGTAAATTAATCAGCTTCCCAACCTTGAGCCAAGTTACAACAAAATTGACCGAAAGTGAAAGTTTTACCTTTGAGCAAATCAAAGTTTGATTTTGTAATTAAAAAAAAAACTAAAAATCTCAGAATTCAAAGACCATAAGTAATTTTAGAAACTTCGCTAATCTCTAAACTTGCAGAATAATACAAAAAAAGTGACACTTAATAGGTCATAATTTGCTGAATTCGACTTTCAAACGTACTAAGGTAGAATGTGTAATAAAGAGTCAGTTGTTAGTAACATAAAAACTGTTTTATTTTGGCCGAACCTAATTTGGTACTGGCCATCAATAAAGCCAAGTAATACTTTTTATGAACAAATAAATTTGTTCTTCTTTTGTTTTATGTTTAAGTTTATGTTTATTTTTATTTAATCATTCAATATAAAATTACATCACTTAAAATTAAATGTCAAGGAATTTATATTGAAATCGTCAGTTTAAAATAAAAAATGTCAACAATTAAAAATTAAATACAATTCAATTTAAATATAAATTAAAAATATCTCATAAAATGGAAATTATCATTAAAAGTACCAAAAAATAATAGTAAAAAATATGGATAAATTAGATAAGTGTCAAAGGAATCACGTCTTTTATTGTAAAAAAACTAATAGTTACTTCAGCTTTCGTTACGATTAATTTCTGAATTCTTCTCGCTTAAAATTAGAAGAAAGCAAAAGGACAATACAAAAAAATAGATATGCATTCCGGAGACTAGGAGCGATTTTTTTAAGGAGATGTAGGCTATGTATCGAAGTTGACGGCAGAACATTTGAAAATCTTTTATAAATAACGTGTTTAAATTAAATTGTATTGTTTTATTTGATCCACGAACATTCTACCTTCGTACGTTTGAAAGTCGAATCCAGCAAATGATGACTGCAAGTTTAGAGACTGGAGAAGTTTTTAAAATTACTTATGGTTCTATTTCTTTGAATTCCGAGATTTTTAGTTTTTTTTTTAATTACAAAATTAAACTTCGATTTGCTCAAAGGTAAAACATTCACTTTCGGTCAATTTTGTTGTAACTTGGCTCAAGGTTGGGAAGCTGATTATTTTACGCCTGAAAGTGCACTTTGTGAGGATGTCATAAAAAAAAACACTCAAAAAAAACGTAACCAAAAAAAGTTACACGATGATAAACTGCTCGGCCCGAAAATTCTTGAAAAACTCTTTAAAAATTAATTACTCGAAAACTACAAAAAATCGGCCAACATACATGGGGTATATTCGGATAGCCCCGGATGTGAGGCATCTAAATATTTTTTTTAGACGTCTGTGTTTGGACCAGCCTGTATATCTAGACAAAGTTTCAAAAATAAGTACCACACGCTCTTACGCCAGCGTAATAAGGTCGTGGGACATATTTTTGAGAAGTTCCTATCGATACTTATTTTTGAACTTGACCGTACATACGTACATGTACAGATTAGATAGACACCGGTAGTAGAACATGGCGTCACAACGATGGAGGATTCCGGGAGCGACACTAGCGCTACAACGGATTAGATTCAAGAAGCGAAGAAATTCAAAGTGCTGAAGTCGGCCTCTAAGTTAATGGCTATGGTGTTTTGGGCCTGTGATGGCATTCTTTTAATCGATTATTTAGAAAAAGGCTCCACAATAAATGCACTTTATTATGCGGATCTACTAAGACAGGTGCGACAAGTCATAGTTGTGAAAAAGAGGGGCAAACTAAGGAAAGGCATTTTGTTTTTGCAAGATAACGCACCCGTTCACACCGCTCATGTTGCGAGGCGTGCTCTGAAGGAAGTTGGTTTCGACGAAATTGACCATCCACCCTACAACCCAGATCTAGCCCCAAGCGATTATTTTGTGTTCAATAATTTGAAGAAAGAGTTGAGGGGAAAACGATTTAGAAGTGACGAAGAGACGAAGGCGGCTGTACAGGAGCATTCTGAAGAACAAAATAAAGAATATTTTTTTAATTGCCTAAAAGCACTGTATAAAAAATGTGAAAAATGCAATCAATTAGGAGGATATTATATTGAAAAATAAACATAAGTTAATTTGTGTAAATTGTTTTTTTCTATCTTAGGCTTAGAACTTTTGAGACGCCCCTCGTAGATATCATTATGTCATGAGCAGAGATCGGACAGATTTGCGTCATCGTTCGCAATAAAGTGGACATGACTCAAAAATTAATCAAATAATTCATCATTTAATTAATTTCTCGAAATAAAATTTGAATTCCCGGAGATAAAAATTTACACATGCATAAAATATTAGCAAAATGTTAATTAAAGTGGCAGTTGTCGTTCTCGTAAATCTTTTTATATAATAAAGAAATCACGATCCTGCTAGATATGATTATTATTTCTGACAAAAAAGTTTTCTAGTTCTATAGGTATAAAACCTCCGTGGATATACTTATTCTTAATATGCGTATTTTGACATATTTGATTAATTTTGGAGTCATGTCCACATTATTGCGAGCAATGACGCAAATTTGTCCGATCTCTGGTCATGAGTGATGGAATAACTGATTAAACTACAAAATCCCCAAGAAACCTTCCCTTTTTTTATTCATTCAGTTACTGAGGACCGAAGCTCAGTATCAAGATATTAAAATCCTAAAAATGCCACTACATTCTTCAACCATACCAACAAAACGTAAAGCAAAAGACATGCAAAAATATAACCAAGAAAGGGAAATTGTCGACGATTTAGTTGAAAAGAAAAAACAGTTTTAGATTGTTTAAATAGACTCTGCAGATTAACTTAATTTTTAAGCGGAAGACATCTTTACCGGCTCTATTTAATTCAAATTGTTGTTATTGTAAATAGTTTAAAATATTAAATACAGAAGTGGAGTCACGGTAATTACATAGTTTCATTTGATATTGACAATCCGACGAATCAGGAATACGACGAAACGGGAATCCGACGAAATAGGAATCCGGCAAAACAGGAACAATTCGCTAAAATATTGATGCCCTCTATAAAATTATAGTACATCACTTTGCTATATTGCCAACAATAGTTTTTGAGTGAATCCATAGCAAATACAACAATACAAGAAAAACTCATTTTTCTTTAATAATATTAGCGTAGACAAACACGGGATATGACATGAGACGTCATCTAAAGCGCGCTCTAAATGGTGGGGGTTTTAAACGGCTCAAATTTATTTTAATTTCACTTCATAAAATAATTAATAAAGATTCAATGATTATTATAAGTAAGGTAATAAACAAAACAGATGAATATTCCCTATTGTGTGTCTTTTAAGAAAATTAAATATTTTTCTTCAACGCACCCGTGTACAGAAATGGTTTCATGCGTGCTCTGGTTTTAATATAAAAACATGTACTTAATTGCCCACTCAATTGTTTTCATCAAAGTTAACCTGATTTCTGTTTTCACACGAATTGCATTCATTACGAACAATGCAAGCAGCACAGACCCGTTGTTGGCATGAGTTCAATAACCTTAGAATCTTGACAGTTACTTTGCCCTCTTATAACGTAAAGCTAAGTAACTGTAAGTAACCAAATACGTTAAAGTGCAAAGGCAACTTACTTATTTGATCGTTTAAATTGTACTTACTATCAATTTGCGATAAAAATACAAAAAATTGCAATCTTATGCTTTTGGGGCTAAGTCTGTTAATTTATGATTTCAGTGAAGTCAAGCCAATGATCTGAAAAAAAACGAAGTTTATCAGCTTTGTCGGTTGTGTTGATAAACGTAGGTATAGATAGACAAATTAAGTTGGTAATAATTAATTACATTGAAGAAGATAATTCAAAAAAAATGTTACGTGTTAAATTCTAAATATTATTTACGTTGTGCGTATTTTTAACGGCTGATTTTGTACATTTTTTTATTGAATGCTCTCAATTTTCCAAATAATTATCTCTGGGCCCGTAAGATGTAACACTCGTGACAACTCAGATAAAGAATTTAATGATAGTGAATGAAAGCAAAAAAGGAGTATTATTTTACATGTTAATTTTATTAAATTAAGAGAAATTCTTAACCTATTCTCCTTTTCATGCGAATCCTACAACCACTATAAACGTAATTCCAGTCTCTGCCTGTACGTAGTCACGGGCATTTTACTCAGAAACGGATGAAATTTTAATGCTACACCATTCAAGATAGCTCAAGACTCTGGAATCAGTGATTGGAAAACTTTTTCTCGTGAAACCAGAAAACAATAAAAAACGGCAGAAAGTGGCGAACGACTTCGATTTCCATACCACATGAAGAATACATAAGCAAATATTGTACAGTCAAGTGTAATAATATGTATCTAGACAAAGTTTCATAAATAAGTACCAATCGCTCTTACGCCAGCGTAATAAGGTTGTGTGACATCTTTTTGAGAAGTTCCTATCGATACTTATTTTTGCACTTGACCGTACATACCTACATAGTGACAGCAAAGACGTTATTGAACGGAGCTTTACCGTTCCACTTCTTAAAACATTGGTGTTTATCTCTGCCTCTTAAAGTGTTTTATACCAAAGCTTTCTTCACTGGATACTGGCCACGTATACAGGGTGTTAGGTAATGAGTGGATAATCCTTGAACTATGGATAGAGGACACTTAGGACGTTATAATAAAGCTAAAATAGGTTTAGTAAAAGTTGCACGGTTTCCGAGATATTCGGACTTTTACGTTATTTTCGAAAATGAACACCCTTGTTCAATGTTTTGATCATAGCACCATTTTAAGCTAACTTTTTATTTTTTTTATTTTTGCTCAATATTCTTGAGTACTTGTATTTTTAGATAGGCATTACTATTTTTGTAAGACTACATGGGATTTTTTTTTAAAAAATCTCAAACTTAATTTTTGCCTTTTCAGTCGTACATTGATCGAATTTTCAGCTCTCACTGTGAAAAAAAAATACACTACCGCCTAGTTGCCAATAAGCTTAAAAACTTGCCGGTTTATTGACAAATTAAAAATGGTAATTACCTTCTGAATTTAAATTCAAAATGACAAAATAATAAAAAAAAAATACACGCTCACCCACATTTTTCCCGATTTACTTTTTGTATCACGGGCGTAGAACTCAAAATTTTTTGTTGCAAAAATAACATTATTTGCCACTTATTTAAATGCAAATGGCATTTAAATAATTCCAAAATTAAAAAACATGCCAACTGCCTTTTGCTTTTTTTTCGAATTTGATTTTGAATTTCGCTATTATTATTGCGTAATGAATGGTTAATTTTGCGTTTAGATCGTTGTGTTGAAGTTTTTTACTTTAATACTGCTTCGAACATAATACACACTGATAGAATATGCCAAAATGCATTACATTTATGGTGAGTGCCAAGGCACAATTTCACCATTCATTATGCAATAATAGCGAAATTCAAAATCGAAGTAGAAAAAAAAACAAAAGGCAGTCAGCATGTTTTTTAAATTTGGAATTATTAAAATGCCATTTGCATTTAAATAAGTGGCCAATAATGTTATTTTTGCAATAAAAAAAATTGAGTTCTACGCCCGTGATACAAAAAGTAAATCGGGAAAAATGTGGGTGAGCGTGTATGTATTTTTTTTATTATTT
This sequence comes from Pandemis cinnamomeana, assembly GCA_932294345.1. Classification (NCBI taxonomy): domain Eukaryota; kingdom Metazoa; phylum Arthropoda; class Insecta; order Lepidoptera; family Tortricidae; genus Pandemis; species Pandemis cinnamomeana. Next base: position 14,410,257 of record OW028702.1, read on the forward strand.
TGTCATTTTGAATTTAAATTCAAAAGGTAATTACCATTTTTAAATTGTCAATAAACCGGCATGTTTTTAAGCTTATTGGCAACTAGGCGGTAGTGTATTTTTTTTTCACCGTGAGAGCTGAAAATTCGATCAATGTACGATTGAAAAGGCAAAAATTAAGTTTGCAATTTTTTTTTTAAAAATCCCATGTAGTCTCACCAAAATAGTAATGCCTATCTGAAAATACAAGTACTCAAGAATATTGAGCAAAAATAAAAAATTGAAAAAGTTAGCTTAATATGGTGCTATGATCAAAACATTGAACAAGGGTGTTCATTTTTGAAAAAAACCTAAAAGTCCGAATATCTCGGAAACCGTGCCACTTTTACTAAACCTATTTTAGCTTTATTATAACGTCCTAAGTGCCCTCTATCCGTAGTTCAAGGATTATCCACTCATTACCTAACACCCTGTATATTTTTTAATTGATAATCCTACTAATATTATAAATGTGAAAGTTTGTGAGTATGTTTGGATGTTTGTTACTCTTTCACGCGAGAACGGCTGGACAGATCTGAATGAAATTTGGAACATAGATATATTATAGTCTGAAATAACACATAGGCTACTTTTTATCCCGGAAAATTGCGTAATTCCTGCGGGATAGCGATAAACGAATTCAATGCAGACGAAGTTGCGGGCAACAGCTAGTGTACGATATTCATATCAACATTATGCGTGTTGCATTATCCGTTGGTTTGTTTACCTAATTTTCTTTAGTTTTAAATGTTTTTGGTGGTGTCACTAACAATGTCCTGAATAATCTGTGTATAATTAACGGTGTTCACTTGACTATTCATTACTGGCAATTAATTCCCGCGAGTTGTGTGCCGCGGCACTGAGATCGTCCTCGAGGGAAATTAAACTGCGCGGGCCGTCTTCTGCCGCCCACCGACTCAGCTCACCCGATTTTCCTTCACACGTGAATACTTCCTTTCGTTACCAAAAAATCTTCATATTTGTTTTTTATTTTTCTTTGCTGATTAGATAAATATAAATCGATAACTGTGATAGTGACAAGTCAACTTAAGTCACTTCGATTTTATTCGTGCGAGTACGTTAATAACGTCAGTTGGCGTTAGCAAATATATATTTAAATTGTTTCTGTCCACCACCTCTACCTCTGACAGCCTCATCTGAGTGTGTCATTAAATATACAGCTGTAATCAGTGTTGTGTGTACAAAATCCCCTCTAAGTGTCCAGGGACCAGCAAACTTGTTCATAGGAACTTAACGTTTTTCATTTATTTATTAGTTAATGCCATTGCATGGGTTATTCTTATCAAGGCTGGCAAAGCATTAGCCAACTTAGTTTCAACAAACTGACAACTTTTATCTGATTCACCTCTAAAAGCTATCTCTGGCAGTTATATCACTTCAGTAAAATGACTGTTTCGATGTTGTCAGTATTTAGCGAATTCATGCCCTACACTCAGTGACCCACGACGCTCCAGTATCTCTCGCTATGTATCCTACTCTTAGTGACTTACGCTCCGTGCACCTTAAACCGGGGTGACTTTATAAAGAAGTTGTAATGACAAAATCATTAATTTTTATTTGCGTTTACTGCTTCCGATCGATGTCTTCATCGATCACCTTTTCGTCTACATGCAAAACATTCACCGCATAGGGACAATATAGATTTTGTAGTAATTTTAAGACTCGCAATAAAGTAAAGCCCTGGAATGTATCTTGTAATCCCATTAAAACCTACCAAAGAAGAAAGCACGAGCTTAACTCCAATTAAGACATAATAGCTATTTAGGATTTTTAAGTAGTATAAGACAGACAAGCAACGTCGTACGCGCGGACGAGGACTGGTCGTCAAAGCGTGAATAATCCCATAACGGCAGAGACGACACTTGCAGCTTACCGTAGCCGCTTTCGGGCTCTGTGATCTTGACAACTTTCTTTGAGCCAACGTCGGCCGAAAACATCCAACATTATAAACTTTTACTAATCATTTTCTCCCACGCATTCAAGGTCATTATTAATACCTACAACTGGGTAAAAACAATTAAATAACGTAAAGTTTCCCAATTCGCTTTGAAAACTGCAGCGGCCCGTATTCGAAGACTTCAATTTCTCCGCATTCGTTCAAGCGTTACTGCGTAATCGGGCGCGGATGAGTGATTCCGAGCTGATTCATGTGTTGGCACATACATATAGAATAGATGTTACGACAGTCACTTGCTTAGTTACTTTAGGCCAACTTGCAAAAATAAATTTTCATTTTCATTTTCATTTTACTACCATTTTGTATTGAAACGACAGAATAAAGACTAGCCACTAAACTACTAAATTAAAATTAAGTATAAAGGAAAATAATAAATTTTTTTACATTAAGTTTTTTAGAGATATACACTACATACATACAGACATACGAATAAATATACTAATATGTACTAATGTGTCGTTCATGTATAATATATTTTGAATTTTCACTACTTAGACTCGTCACAAAATAAAAGGCCCGTTTTGACATTTGTCTTCGCGACGTAACAAGTGATGTAACCATACGACTCGGTACTCGATACTCGCGATAAAATCGATTCAAGTTTGCATGAGAATTTGATCGATTTGAATATGGTTTGTAATAAAGTAGGTACATTGGATTAAAGTTCTGACTAGAAAATTTAACTTAAACTGATATTGTAGGTATTTTGAAATTATACTATGTTACGAAAGGTAAATTTTCTTTCATTTAATGTTTTTGTTACAATTTTCAGTAAACATAAGTACACAGCTGGTGCAATTCAGTAATTAATTGATTTAAACACTAGTATTTCAATAAATAAAACCGGCAAGTGCGAGTCGGCCTTGAAAAATATCTTGATCGATTAATTTTTTTCCTTGACCAATTATTAATAGTCTGTGGACAATATGAAAATAATCGTAATGCACAGCACTTAGCCGAGTGGGCGGTACCCATCAATGAAAAATGTAAATACCTTCAGAACATTTCGATCGGTAAAAAATAGAAAATTTCATGTGCGTGAACTGTCAAAACGGGCTTTTTATTTTGTGACGAGTTTAGGTATATTAATATATGGATATTCTAAATTGCACCACCTGCTCAGATCTGTTCTTTTCTCCAGTCCATTATGGTTGCCTGGTAGAGATCGCTCTGTAGTGAAAAAGCCGCCTATTGTTACCTTGCATTATTCTGTATACCTTTTTTATGTTTTGGGTGTTATATGTGGTGTTCAATAAAGAGTTTTTGTATTGTACTGTATACATAGGCTCATGCCGTCACGCCTCTTTCCCATAGAAGCAGGCAGAGACTACTTTTTTCCAATTGCTACGATACATACCTCTTTCGCTTCATCTACATTCATCAATCTCTTCGTACATGCTCGTCGGTTTCGGGTAGATACCCTTGACCTAACTTTTTTCAATGCGTTCTCAATTTGGTCAATAAACGTCCGTCGAGGCCTTTCCCTCCTAAAATAAATCATAAAATAACTGAGCGCTATGCCGTCATTTCTGAGCGGTACCTACAGATTATTTCTCATACATTAAAAAAGAAAAAAAAAATAGCACTAACTTCCGGCACCTACTCACTATGTCTTCTTTCACACCAGCACGTTCCATATCACACTATTCCATATTCTATCTTTTAGTGATATACCTTCCATACACCTAATCGCTCACACTGCGTTTATTCTGCTTTCATGCTTCTTTTGGCATACCCAACTTTCACTACCGTACATTAGTTATATTCACTAGACTAGCGGCACGCCCCGGCTTCGCACGGGTATTTAACAATAACACTTAACGAAAAAAAATTAAAACCACCACGCATTATTCGAATAAATCGCATTAAGCAAATGATTCAATGTTATGCAAAAATGCATTACATCATTTTGAAAATGAGCTGATAATCGCTGGGTCGATTTTTACCAAACATGACCCAGAGACCAGATAAACCGCCGCAAGAAAACTGGCACGCACACACACAGTCCCGAGATATCTTGGCACGAGCCGAAAGTGAGTGGCAATACTCGGGACGAGTGAAAAGTGACATTTCCGCGCGTTTATCGAACGACTTTTTTTATACAGTTGCGAAAAAACTTACCTACATCACAGAATAAAGCTAAATCAATGAAAGATTTTTTTTACAAATACTTTATTTTTAAGTAGGAAACAATTTTATAATATAATAACACAGTTAAATGGAAAGCTCTGTTTCTGTGATAAAACAGGAATGTTACGTTTTGTGCTCAAAAAACACTCAAGTTTTATAGGCTCTATGTATCAGTTGCTTAAAGTACTTTTATAGTTAAGTTTGGTGTGTGAGTGTGCGCGTGCGTGTGGTTGTGCGTGTGTGTGTGCGTTCGTGTGTGCGCGTTCGTGTGTGTGCGTTCGTGTGTGTGCGTGCGTGTGTGTGTGCGTGCGTGTGTGTGTGTGTGTGTGTGTGTGAGAGAGAGAGTATTGAGTTATTGACTTAAAATATTGTTTCGATGAAACTACGTCGTGCTAAATTGCCTGTTTCCGTCGCTGCGATAGCACCGGAGATAACGTCTCCTCCTTTCCAGATATTAGCAAATATTGCCGCGCCGCGTCTTCTCCGCACTGACTAACGCTTATTAAAATCCAACAACGCTTCAGCTGATCACTTCACCATCTTGTACGCTCTCTAAACTTAATTTAATAGTTGGCTCGGTTTCGGTTTGCCCGTATTTTGTAGGTTCTGAAACCAAGTTTCCGCCATACAATTGTAGTATGACTAACTTAAGCGGGAGATAGTCTGGCAGGTTTTTTAACAATTCATTTTCCAAATATCTCAATTTTTTATTTAAATTCGACGTCATTTAGGGAATAAACTTTGGTGATACTACTGATAGACTACAAGCCCATGGAAAAAAAAACATGTGAAATGAACCAGCGTGAATGAAGCTTAGAAGGCTGTTACTATATCATAAAATAACTCTGAGCGCTATGCCGTCATTTCTGAGCGGTACATTTATGGAATTTCTCAGGTACAAGTGAGGAATTACGACTAATTATTAATTTACGGCGTTTTTATAGCTTATAGACATTGACTTACAATAAACACTTTGTTTATTGTACGTCAATGCTTATAGATGATTAAAAATGAATGTCGAAAAAGCTAGTGCCGCTTTAGAGTGGTGGTGTCGGAAGTTAGTGCATTTTTTTTTTCAATGTATGAGAAAAAATCTGTACCGCTCAGAAATGACCGCATAGCGCTCAGAGTTATGTTTTTTTGTCCATGGGCTTGTAGTCTATAAGGTATTTTTTTCTGTATTTGGTGGATGACTTCTCTTCTCTTACGTTTGTCTTGGTACTGACACCGTAATTAGTATTTCGGTACCTAGCCCAAATACGTAAAAAACTACTCTTAATAAAGCCTAGGATAGTACGAACGGTAGGATAAGTTAGCCTAGGTACATAGTGTTTAGTGTTTGACACTTGTTTGCTAATTTTTTTTTGTACGACTTCCTCGGCGCATAACTAAAATCTGTAGCGAAACTTCTTAAACCACCATAATCCGACCCTGTGCAAATTTTTTATGAACATTTAATAAACTACCTACCTCTTTTCTCAATTTAAGTTATTTAAGGTCTCGAGTACAATAAAAAGTTACTTTCGTAAAAAGCTTTCTTAACGTAAGTACAAACTGGTGGGAATCTCTTGAACCACCTTAATCCGGCCTTCTAGAAGAATAACCTACCTATAAACTACCTCCTGCTCAAATTGCAGGTCTCTATTTAAAAAAACGAAGGACTTTCATACAAACTCGCGGATAGCCCTTTAAAACCTTACTCCGGCCCTGTTAAAAAATATCGTTGTAAATGGTGTGTGTACCTGAGCATTTCTCAAAAAAAAATCCTCTTTTTTTATATTCCCTGGTTGGATCAACTATTTTTTGTTGTTATTTTGACCCATCAGCAAGGGGACAAAGTAGTAGGTACAGTTTGTTAGAAGAAAATATTGTGTATGTTGTGTGTGTACTATCATTCTTATTAGATGACCAAATACATAATAGGCTTAAAGCTGCTGCAAAAGTATATGTTTGGCAAACTTACAAACTTATGGTTTAACAAGTGACCGAGGATAACCTTACCGTAGCAACGAGGGACAAGAAAAAGTTGATCCACCCCCTAACAATTTTATGTTTTTTCTACTCAGAATCACGTGAGAAACAATGAAATAAAATTATCATGAATTTTTTTGTTCTTCCTTTTCATTACGCCTTACAAAATAGACAGTCTTTATTTATTTCTAATATTACTCCAAATAGATAAGTTGTCCAGTGCTCCTGCCCGTTTAATGACTTATTATTGGTACTGTACGTTTGTGGTATTTTCCGCTGACCCTTTCAAGTACAAATAAAAACAACGTGAAGGTTAGTCCTTATCGGTGGCAGGAAAGTTGGTACTAGTAGATTGATAAAAAAGGGTTGAAATTGACCCATTTTACCTGATATATTTCTGGCGCTCTAACGAAGCGCCAATAGTTTTCACCCGAGTTGAATACTCTACTTTTCATTTCAAATATGAGGAAAGGAAAAGAGGGGATTAAATGATTAATTTCACTAACGTCGCACGGTTGCACTTAATATTTGCTAGGTTTGTCTTTCCCGCTCTTTTTTCTATTGCGCATTGCTCATTTCTTCTGCGCACCAATAGCTGCCGGCTAGTTTTTTTTTTCAAACTCAGACACAGAGGTCGCTTTCAATTGTCGACTTGTATTTCAAGCTAAAAAAATATCGAACATCATAATTCTACGGCATAAAGCTTATATATAGTTTTATATATATAACTAGTATTTCGCGTGGGGGCTGCGGGCCCCGAGGGCCCCGCGGAGGTCCCTGCCACCCCGTTTTGTTTTATTATCCTAACCTTTTTTTTTTACTATATACTTTGGCCGCCTTTTTGAAACCGCCACCATGAATAAAGTATTCTGCGTGGGGGCCGCGGAGGATACCCAGTTTTTTTCTCAAATATTTCTAACACATTTCATGTACACATGAAAGCGACGAATAAATGACTTATGACTTATGACTTAACTTTAACATTTTTTACTATCATATTTGGCCGCCATTTTGTATCCGCCATCTTGGAAAAACTATTTCGCGTGGAGGCCGCGAAGGGTACCCTGCCATCCTGTTGTTTTTTAAATATTTCAAACCTATTTTTACTTTATTCTTTGGCTGCCCTCTCGGGAAAAGCAATTCGCAT